>VDFB02263512.1:0-113240 GCA_007258455.2 Sequoia sempervirens
ATACATAGTGACTAACTCTAACGTTCATCACATACACCATGGCTAACACACAAACATCCATAATGCATCCCAGATAGAAAGAATATTGATGCATTGCGCACTACACCGTGGGTCCTATCCTTTCGTCTGGTAAACATATGAGCACACAATATATACTTGAAGTCACAAAGTACATCCAAGGTATACACATAGTTGCATAAATACATGTAGGTCACAAAGCATATACATGGAAGGCATACACATGCATTATTGGTTTACTTAAGAAGGTTGAATAGTTAATCTAATTGAGTGGTAGTTAACGTGGGAATGTCCTGCAAGATGGCAAGAACATGCTCTAATACCACTTGTAATGTCCCTTTTTGGGATAATCCTAAATCTTGCCCTAGAATCACAAGCTTAATGTAGTTAGGGTTATAACTTACCACTTAAATTCTTAAAGAAAGATAAACCTTGGTTTAGGTCCTGTAACCATGTTAGAGATCCATCGCTCAAGTAGCTTGACAATTGGTACTCCATATTGAACATTTAGAATGAAACATGACTACCTCTTTTTTAAATGATACTTTTTACCTTAGCAACTTCATAATGAACTAACTAGTCCTACTTTGTGTTTGCTCAATTATGGATCAAACGAAACGAGGATGATTATAGGCGGTCTCAGTCTCTCCCCTCTTCATGTGGCGCATGCCATTCATATGACCCGGTTAGACTCTTAACCTCCTTGTCAACATCCGTGTTCCATCTCCCATAATCGACCTTTCTCCCTTGTTACACCATGGTAGGAACGTAGGATTATCATGGTTAATCCCATGATTGAACTAGACCCGAAGGCAGCAACCTTTGATCCCAAAGGCAGAACCCCTCTGGCCCTCATGGGCTCATCATGTCCCACCCCCGGGTAGCGTATCTAGTGGAGAGCAACCTAGACCCAAAGGCAGTACCCTCGAATACCCCAGAGGCAAGTACCCCTTTGGCCCTTGTGGGCTCATTATGTCCCACCCCTAGGTGGCGTATTTAGGAGACTCCGTTGCATGAATTCCCCTTTGTAATCCCTCTCTCCACCCTAGTGGAACATGGACATCATAATACAAACAACCTGCTAACTACAAAAATACATATGAACAAATATACAAACATATAAATTTCTGAACCTATCATAAGTAGAAATAAACAATAATAAACAATGATAAACAATAAACAATAAGAACAATAATAAACAATAATGAATAATAATGAACACTCCTACTGATTGTACTCTTATAGATTTCTTTTCATATTATAAATAGAGACAAACAGTAATAAAAACAACCTATTTATCCTACTCTATAAATCTTGTAATTAGAAACAAATAATAACAAATGCATTTGTTGATTCTACTCTATAGACTGGGAACATATTATAATACAAACAGTAAGCATGCCTATCGGTTCCCTACTTTTTATCTTTAGCAGATCTCAATTCAGAATATAGGAATATCTGCCCAAAAGTATGCAATCTGTATTTTGTTCCTTATATTTTTTGTTCCTTGATCCATGCTTTGAAGACTCCTTTATTCCTTTAAATACCCACAATTTTGGGTGGAGGATCACACCTTTTCCCAAATCGTGGCCTCCTTTGAAAGATTGTGTCCTTCCCCTTGAGCGCTGACTTTGTTGAATGAATTAAATGCCTTTATTCTTACCTTGGCCAATCACTTTGCTTTTGATACTGTTTTTATTTATTTATTATTTATAATATCATTCATTCTATCCTATATTGTTTATTCGATTTCATAATTATATTGATGTTTTTAGGCTGCACTTTGTAATTTTTGTGTTATTTTATATTTATCATTTTATGTTTATTATTTTATATTTATGTCTCTCTTTAAAATAATTATTATTTTATATATTAGTTTTATACATATATTATATCTTCTTATTTAATATATTTATTCTCATATTAGTATTATATGTATATTTATGTTATCATATTATTATAATAATATTAAATTGTTGTTTCGGATGGAGTGCGAGGAGAGCAGGGGATTTGCAGCGAAGGCGTGGGCGCAGGATGCTAAGAAGGAATGGTCGTCTCTAGAAAACAGGTTGTGCAAGGATGCCACGGCAAGAGCAGTAAGAAGACCCAATCAAAAAATGATGAAGGAGAATAGGGAAATATAGAATGCTTCGCACTGGAGGCGAAGGTCGGGTTCGAATGGATGAAGAAACCCTAGACAAAGAGGCCCTCCATGGCTCAATGGGTGGAGACAAGAGTGCAGAAATCGTTCCTCGGAAATGGATCATAAGAGACAAGCAAGCGACAAGAATGGGTATGGGGGGAGGCAGCAAAACAAGAGATATGCCAGAAGGAGATTCGATAGTGTGTCATCGCATAGCCTAGTCGCAGGAGGTAGGCGCGAGCAAAAAACGAAACCTGTCCAGTCGAATTGGCGCAGAGTTCAGAAGCAACCAAGCTATGACCAAAATAAGGCGACAACGGTTTCTGGAAGTAATTGCAACTCCCAAGAGTTGGCAATGAAACCAACTGAAAAAAAGAGGGCAACCCTGGAAATTCCCCTAGCGGTGACGGAAGACCTTTGTTATGCCCTGGAAGACAATGCTGTGATAGCCAAGTGGTGGGGGGACAACTACACGAAACCGAATGAAGGCTTGGTGGGCGAGGAGATGGTCGAACAAGCTGGAATTAAGGTTTCTGCCAAATAGCTTTTTCATTGTGGTGTGTGAGTCACCAGATCAGAAGAAGGAAATACTACTGGCAAGAAACCTAGAAATGGATGGCCATGGTTTTTTCTTAATGAGGTGGACAAGACATTTTGATGCAACCCAATATGCACCTAGGAAAATGTAAGTGTGAGTGGATTTGGATAACCTCCCAGCAGAGCTTTGGAGCGAGGAGGCCCTAGAGGTCATTGGGAATGCCTTAGGAAGATTTGTGGCAATGGACAGAGTAGCGCCAATGGATGGGAATGAGGGCAAAATGCGAATTTTGGTGGAGATTGCACCTTGGAACCAAGTTTGGGAGGAATTGGAGCTTTCACATGGAGGAGTATGATGGGTGCAGAAGGTGGACTGGCAGTGGACAAACTGTCAGACCACTATTAGGAGGATTTGGGAAAGGAAGGGTTGGCACCATGAAGATACCGTGAACCTGAAAGGGAAGGAGGTAGAAGACTACGGGGAAGGCCCTTCCGCTGGTGGACCCTATGCGACAAAGGTTCCCACAAAGGATGATGCACATGAACAAGCAATGGTTTCAAATGAAACCCAGCGTAATGGCAATATTCCAAGGAATGCTGAGGAAGAGAAGGTGATTCAAGAAGGAGAAGGGAACAAGCTAGAGAAGGATGCGGATTTCAATACCGAAATTGAAGGCGATGAGTGGGAAACAATTATGGAAGTAGGTAATGCTTTGAGGGCTATCTCAGAAGAAAGAGATCAAGAGTGGAAGGCGACAGAACTGGAAGAGGGAGTGGATGATGAATGGCCCAATGCAAAAAATCTGCAGATAATTCCATGGGCGGATTCTAGGGAGAAGGAAGATGCTCCATGGGAAGAAGATCCTATTAGCTTATGTTCTCTAGAGCGTTCAGGGGAAATGAGGGAAGACCCAAAAAATAAGAGTGTGGCGAAAAAGAAAGCTCAGAGTGTCCAGGACAAGAGGTGGGAAAAATGCTCCGGACTATGGTGATCGGAGAAAGGTTGGAAGGAAAACGAATGAAGAAAAATGCTCGATGGCTGGGGAAGCGACAGGCCAGCAAAAGATAACAATGCATCTAAGATCAGGGAAGGGAGGGTCCCTTCCCAAGGGGCAATGAAGTTACTAAGCTGGAATGTTAGGGGCTTAAACGCCCCTAACAAAAAGCGTCTCTTGAGGTGCCTAATCCAAAACAATCTAGTGGAAGTGGCACTAATACAGGAAACAAAGTTGAATAAAGGGGAGGTGGAATCTTTAAGCCAACAATTGAGGGTCTGGAAGATGTCGATGGTGGAGGCAGAAGGGGCTTCTGGTGGGATCATCACAATGTGGAGACCAAGTGCAGTACAAGTAGAGGAGGTGGCGGCAGGGTGGTGGTGGCTAGCTTGCAAAATTACGAGCTTGAGATCTGAGCTCTCTTTTTTTTGATAAATGTGTATGGACCCACGGGCAGCGGGGAGAAAAGGAAGACATGGCCGGAAATTGAAGCTTTCGTAAGAGAGTACTCGGCTCTGATCGGCATTATTGGTGGGGATTTCAATGCAATCTTGAAGCCAGAAGAAAAGAGGGGTGGAGCAAGCAGAAGACTTCAATCGCAGGTTGATTTTGAGGCCTTCATTAATGGCAGTGCATTAATGGATATCCCTCTGGCAAATGGCAGTTTCACATGGTCAAATAGAAGAAAGGATTTTTGCAATATCGCAGAGAAGCTAGACAGGTTTTTGTTCTATGGGGATTTGACGCGCTTCCCATTTTCTCTCACAAAGGAGTTACTTCCTTCTCAGATCAACCATTTTCCTGCCCCTCGGAAATTGCAAGGGAACTGTATTGCCTTTCCAATGCTCCTTCAAGCTCTTGAATTGAATGTGGCTCCTTTCAGTGGATCTCGACTAACAAGCGGTCCAAAATAAAAGAGGGCAACCCGAAATGTCTTTCGTGAGGGAACAAGTAAAACCACAAAGAATCTAAACCAAAACGCCATCTGGCAAAGAAATGGCTTTTGGCTGAGATTCCTTTTGCTAAAAACGGTTGCCGAAGATGATTGTGAAGTAAAAGTTGAAATTAGGAAGCGTTTAAAGAAGGCGAACAATGGATTCATTCCTCTGTGGTGTCAGCTGTTTCATGATTGGGTAAAGCCGAAGTAAGAGAAGAAATTCTTGGTGTAATTCAAGAGATGGTATGTGGTTTAGAGATGGAGCATCAACAACACAGTAACATTTCCATAAATTCCGGCCAAGGGTAGGAAAAAGGCTAACGTAATCCTCGCTTCAATGGGAAGGTGACAGGCCGATAGTAGGGGTGATGAGCCACAAGCCAAGCGGCTTCGTCTTCTTTCACAGAACATTCTTCACCACACTGGACAACCGAGGAGTAACGGCAATAAGTCGAAATTTTAAACAAACATTCTTGGGTCACGAATGAACAAAATGCCTCCCTTCTAAAGCCATTTTCGGAGGAGGAAGTCAAGGCTGCAACCTTTCAACTCCATCTTCACAAAGCTCCGGGGCCGGACGGATTCCCTACGTCCTTCTTTCAAACCTTTTGGGATCTGTTGGGCAAAGAGGTAACGATGGCCTTGGAGGAAGCTCAAGCGTCTGGCCAACTTCTAAAGGAAATTAATTGCACATTTCTTGCGCTAATACTGAAAAAAGAGAAGCCAACCTCTCTAGATGAATTTCGGCCGATCTCTCTATGCAACACCATCTATAAAATTATGGCGAAGGTGATTTCCAATAGGCTAAAGCCAATTATTCCTAGGTTAATTTCAGAAGAGCAAACGGGTTTTGTGCCAGGAAGGTCAATCTTTGACGGAATCATAATCGCCCAAGACGCTATTCATTCCCTCCAAATGAGCAAGCGACCTGGGATGCTAGTGAAACTTGACATCAAAAAGGCATATGATATGGTGGATTGGTGTTTTTTGTGCAAAGTGCTTGAAGCTTTTGGCTTTGATAAAAGATGGATAGATTGGATCTTTGTCTGTATTTCAACACCCCGATACTATGTGCTAATCAATGGTGAACCTGAAGGTTTTTTTGAGGCTTCCCGGGGAATACGCCAAGGGGACCCCCTCTCTCCATTCCTTTATATCATCTTGGCTGAATCGCTGGGCAAGAGTTTGAATGCGGCAAGGATCCAAGAGCTTCTCAAGGACATTTAGATCACAAGTGGTCTCCCAGCCACCACTCACCAACAATTTGCCGATGACACATGTTGGCGTTTAAATTCGCACCTCTGGAATGCGGATTTGAAAACGGACAGCTATGCACAGATAAACTGCTCTTCAAATTAGGAGGGGAAGCTCCCTCTTGCTGATGGTGTTTGAAAGAAAGTAAACTAAACTAAGTTGCCTATCTTTTTGATCAGCTTAGAGCACAAGGTTTATTAAACACAAACGCCGCAACTGAGATTTTCTGATTTTAAGAACTTCAACTAGGACTAACTTAAACTAAAGATGTTTCTAATTTCTCAAGTAATAGCAGAGCAAGAGAAACTAGAAATGAACAAGGTAGATTTTCTAACAAAATTTCTACAAACTCTTTTCTCAACAAACATCTAAGCATTTCAATGTAAGTTGAAATCAAGATCATAAAAGTAAAACACCAATAACGGAAATCAGAGATTTTATATCAAGTCAAAGGAGGCTCATGATTTTATTACTCGAACTTCTGGAACAAAACTCACTTCTAACATGCCTCGAATAAGAAATTGCAACTAAAGAGGCTTGCAATCTTATTCTTACACGATAGAAACAACAATCACACTAACTCCTTGTTGGCTAAAGAGGCTCAACAATTTGCTATCACAACACAATTGAACGACACCCACTTGAATGGGCAAATAGAAGGCAAAATAGGGCTCAACATGAGCATCACTAGCATAATAAGAAACTAAACATCGAGCAAAGGCTCTTATTTATGAGAAGCAGAGAGTAGGAACCCTAAAATCTCCCCGTTTCATTGAATCTAGGGCTTGCTCAACAAGCAAGCTTTATTACTAAATCTAGAAAGAAGATAACATCTAAAACCCGGTAGAAAGCGTAAAAAGAGGGAAACGCCTAACTATTATATCTTCTTTCTATCCTCAAAGAATGGATAAGGATCATTCCAAGAATAGAAAGAAAGCGGGAAAGAAAGCTTCTAGAAGAAAGCTGCTTTAAAGCTCGATCTCATCCGCTAGAAAATTGGAAATTGTGTCCCGGTTCGATGCATCTATGCCAACTAAGGCAATATTCTGATTCTCCAAGATCTCATCGCCCTTAGAGAATCTTTCACTTCTTCAACTGTTTTATGAGTTCTATTCTTGCAAACATCGCTGCCCAAAAAGATGACTCACTAATTGATAACTTGGAGGCTCTGCAACTTTATGCTTTTGACACCTCTCTTGATTTCCATCAGAAGAGTATTGCAACACTCTTTTCCGATACCTTTCCTCTTTCTCATATCACACCTTCTCTCGTTCTTCAGTTGAGATGATGAAGTTTTGACATAGTGCTGATTCGGTCTTAAACTCGAGGGGAGTGTACTCCATATTGAAAACCTTGAAGAATGACCCTAAACTCGCCTATGTTCAGACAAGTCTTGAGCAACTTTCTATTTTTAGAATGCTGGTTTTTCGTCTTCAAACGGACAAATTTTTTGGAATTTTTTTTCTGAGATATGGGTTTTGCTCAGAACTTCGTTGCAAGACAACCCAGATCGTCCGTTTTTGAAATTTTTGAATTTAGACTGAAAAAGCAGCAAACCCTAATTTCTTCAATTTTTCACCAAAAAAGCTGGCACCTGGGTTTTGTTCAAAATACAATTAAAAATTAACCCAGTTGATTAGATTTGAAAAACACTGATGGCTGATCGAAAAAGCAGCCAACCCTAGAATTTGAAATTTTCTTGAAAAAGCTGTGATATGGGTTTTCTCCAAAAGACTGATTTGAGAGGACCCAGATGGTTGAAAACTGAATGCACTGAGGATTTCATTGACATGCAAAATAAAAGCAGCTGCTGCAACTTGATGAAGTTCTTGAAAATTTCCTTCAGAAGATTGAAGAGAAAAGACCCAGATGATTGAAAAATGGAATGCCTTGGTCTTCTTCTTGAAAAGTTTGATCTTCTGGATGAAAAAGCTTGAAAAAGCAAGGGTTTATGTTGCTGGTCTGAAAAATATGATGAAAAACCCGCAAGCTATGTTCTTGAATCTTGAAAAATTTCTTCAAACTTGCTGCTCCAACTTTCTCCCTTGAAGGCTACCTACAAAAATAATGAAAATAACATAAAAAAAAGATGTTAAATAGACTTAGGGTTTTGTTTTTGCTTTGCTTTCTTTTGCTTTTATCTCCAAATCCCTAAATCTCAGCTTCATTGAACTTGGACGCCTCTTTCTTCTCTTGCAATCTTGAAAATTTCGAAAATTCTTGAAATTTCTGTAAGGCATGAAACTTTGGGCGCCTTTCTTCAACAAGGGCGCCCACTTCTTCCAATGTTAGTCAAAATTTTAACCTTTTCAACTTTCCTTCATTTTGACATGCTACTTCGCCTCTGATTTCCCGTTGACAGATTAACCCGACAGGCGAGCTGAAGGTTTCACGGCGGAGCTTGATGGATTCTGAGAAAGAAGTTTTTAAGGCACCTCTAGCGAAAGACTTCATTTTGACCTCCGAATTCATGGGAGCCTTTTCCTTGCAAGGGCGCCCATTTCACCCAGAGAGCCATTTTCATGATCTTCGGCCATTAGCTCTTCTGCCGTGATGATTTCTCAACTGAGTTCCTACGAATCGAATCGGGATACTTGAGCCTATCGCTCACTTAAAATATTGAGAGGGTCTTCCGAGAGATCTTTGCCCAAAAGTGAGTTTAAGGCTTCCAAAAGTTTGGGCGCCCTTCTTGACTGGGGGCGCCCACTTTACCCAGACTTAGATTTATTTTTTGATTTTTGTGTTTGCTTCTGAATTTTGGTTCTCAGCCTTTGTCGGACCCCCTATTCAGCTCCTTGTATCTGCGAACTCCGATTGACGTGCTGAATGTTTCATTTGAAAGCCGGATCAACCGTGAAGAAACTTCGTTAGACGCTTGCCTGCAAATTCATTCATTTAGCTCCTTGAAAACTTGGGCGTCCTTCAACAGGGGCACCCATTCTTCCCAGACTTAACCATTTTCATAATTTTCAACTACAAGTTTGAAACCTTCACTCTGAACCTTCGTCTTTGATTTGAATTTGCCGGAATACGACCAGTTGAAAATGCTGACGAAGATAGGCATCATGAAGCTGGGCGGAATCTGAAAAGATTGAGCATACTTTTGGATCATGGCTGTTGAATTAGCCCTCCAGTGCCGGGCTCTTCTTTCCTGTTGGCCTTCAACATCACTTCAGCTCAGTTTCGTAATCTTTTCCGTAAAATTCCTACGCTGATTTTGTTCAATGCTTGAATTCCGTGATGATCAATCGATCCGATAACTACAACACCGAATCCACGGCTGTCGACAAAAGTGAGGTCGATTGTGAGGCCTTGGAAACCCTGTTCCACATTTCCGAGCCTTAAAAGGTGGCCTCGGCCAGGGCTCCTAAACCTCGAAGTTGTTAGAAAATTTTCATGACTTTTCAACTTTCTTCCTTGTCTCTCGCGCATGTTCATCTTTTCAACTTTGTCAGAAAGTTATGCCGCAACCGACGCTTTGGCGTTTGATGGACTTCCTATACTGGATATCTCAAAGTCTATTTCCTAAAAGCGTATTGTGACCTGCGAGGGCAAACCGACATTTTAAGATGTTCCTACTACACCACCGATATGGACGATTTTGAGCTAACGTGCACCAACGGACTCGTCGACCATCTCGGTTTTGTAAAATTTCTATTTTGTTACTCGTGATCCAGTTTCGAGAAACCCAAAACCTGCAAAAACGCTACTAATTTTAAAAATTTCTAAAAAATAGCGAGATACTTCCTAAAATTTAGATTTAAAAACCGGTGATCCGGTTTTCAGGATTGGGGTTTTCCTTAGCGTAATTCCGTGACGGACATTTTGAAAATTTAGCGTTTTAACCCCTCATGCAAGACTTGCACACCCAAATTTTGACCTTTTTGACTAATTTGACAAGACTTTTATTCATTTCTTCAAAATATCTAAGTGTAACAAAAAATTTAATTTTGGGGTACAACAACACACTCTGTCTTGCAACTCCTGATTGTCGCGAAGCTAAGCACCTGAAGAAGATTTTGAGGAACTATGCTTTGGCCTTAGGTCAACAAGTAAGTAATCAGAAGTCGGAGATTTTTTTCTTTAATACTAACCCAGGTATGGCTGAACAGGTAGCTGAGATTCTTAACTTCAAAATTGGTTCCTACCAATGACTTATTTGGGATTTCCCTTGGAGAAAGGGGTGTGTTCTGGAAAGCTATGGGAACCAATGGTTAGTAAAGTAAACAACAGATTATCATCATGGAATGGAAAATGGCTCTCATGGGTTGGACGCATTGTGATGCTAAAAGTTGTCATCTTTGCCCTCCCCATATACCTTTTGTCATGCCTAGCATTGCCAAGATGTAAGGCTAGGATTATAAACCAAAGTATGCGGCACTTCTTTTGGTATGGATCAGACTGGATCGTCTGATCAAAAAAAAATTCTGCAGATTGGCTGGGAGATTGTTTGCAAACCGAATGAAATGGGTGGTGTTGGTATCCGGGACTTGACAAAAATGAATAAGGCATTAGGTGTGAAGCTAGTGTGGGCAATGTACACAAGGAATGATGCTAAGTGGGCACAAGTGCTACAACACAAATACTTGATGGATGACAAGGCAACGACGATTTTGACTGCGCCTCACCTCCCAAATGGTTCCCGTATCTAGAACTTTATGAAAGCATGCAGACACATAATTAGGGAGCAACTGACCTGGGATGTTAAAGATGACAGGTTGGCGAGATTTTGGGAAGATTCCTAGGGTGGATACCTAAGCATCAACAGTATATTGTGTCAGACTTAGGCTAAGGCAATTCTATCTCAGGATTGGGGACATTGTGTACACGACTATTTGATGCCAAGGGGAGCAGATGGCATACAGGATTCTATTTGGAGGCGAATTCCACAAGCCCAAATACCTCAAGATGAGGTGGTACGGATTGAGGAGTTACAAAAGAGGATGGTAGCTTGGCACAATGGCGAAGATAGGCTGGAATGGGTTGGGTCTAACTCAGGCATCTATAAAGTCAAAGACAGATATAGTGGTATGTTGAAAGGGTGGCCTCAGACTTCGCTACCAATTCATCTCTGCTAGGATCAGGTTTGTCTACCAAAGGTCGGGACTTTTGCTTGGGCAGCTATAAAGGAGTGAATCCTCACAGGCGATAGATTTAGAAAAATGGGCTTCGAAGGATTGACTCGGTGCGTCATGTGTCATAGGGATGAAGAAGATTGCAATCATCTCCTCCTGCGATGTTGCTTCGCATAGGCATGCTGGAAATGGCTCTATGCTCAACTGGGATGGTATGGAGCATTACCAAATGATATTCGATCCCTATTCGAGTCATGGCCAATTCTCAAGAAGGAGTCATTATATCACGAGTTATGGAAGACCTGCCCGTCTGTGTTGGTCTGGGAGTTACGGAAGGAGAGAAACAGAAGGGTGTTTATGGATTCGTACAGAGATTTCCCCACCTTCATCAATAGGATTGAGGCGGTAATTGTTGAGGTCTTGAACAGTAGTGTTCGGAGAAAGAATCAACGGGATTGGATGTTCACGTCCTGGGACTCGAAGGTTAGACATTCTTGGCATGGGGTGATCATTCCCAGTGAAGGCTCGCAAGCAACTGGGAGCAAGAAAGGCAAGCGCCAGAATGTGAAGTGGATCCCACGTCGGAAAGGCTGGTTCAAACTAAACTTTGATGGTGCATCGCACGGGAATCCAAGTGTGTCTGGCCTTGGCTGTTGTATATCAAATGATGAGGGAGTTGTGGTGGCGGAACAATCGGCTCCACTCCCGGAAGGGACGAACACGGTGGCTGAGCTAAAGGCCCTGATTTGTGGTCTTAAGCTTAGTAGGCGATTGGGGTTGAGACAGCTTGAGATAGAGGGTGACTCGATGGTGGTAATTCAGGCCTTCAAAGCTGGGGAAATAACAAACTGGAAGCTTTAGGGCTTACTGGAACAAGCTAAGGAGTTGGTTAATGGTGGGCTGGAGTACACAATCTGCCACATATTCAGAGAGGCTAACGGGCGAGCGGACAAGCTAGCAAATGATGGGGCTGATGGGATGGCAAGGACAAGAATTTGAAGGGGCTTGATGACTTAGACGCGGCCTGTGTTACCCTGCGACTGTCAGACGAAGCTAGGAGATGTGGCATCGCAGGCTAGCCTGGATGCCATTTGTTCTGACAAGCGCTTTAAATAGGATGTGGCGGCAGGCATTAATTGTAATTGTTGTTTATGTACTACCAGAGGACGAGAATGTGGGAGGTGGCGAATGTCGAACGTTCTTGACAGTTTTTCTTTTCCCAAGGCATTCGAGCACACGTTTTATGGTTGTATCTCTGCATTCATTCTACATTCATTCGCACTTGGCTTGGTTGGGTGGCAAGGTTCTAATGGAGACGCCGTTGAGTCTGGCGTCGGGCAGAAAGCTCTGGGCCTTCTATGGCCGGATTTGCCAAGTGCGTTTGAAATCGGTCTTCAAAGTTTGGGACCCATTGGTCCTTGAGGTTGTTGCGTTGTTGCTTGGGCAGAGGTTTATGGACTCTACAGAATGTTGGCGAACAAACGCCAACATACCTGCACGGTTTGTCACAGCATTACTTGACTTGGAGGTGTGCAAAGCCGAAACTCTGCTGCTAGTGCGTCTAATGGTGTGGGATAATCTGACTGAGGGTATTGAGGACATTCTAGTTGTGGCTCAGTTGGGTGTTGGCTTGCCTCATCTGCGGGATTTGAATAGGGCACTCATTCCTGAGATCTGAGTGAGATGGTATTTGTTCCTGCTCGATGTAAGCGCCAGAGGCTGGTCGAGCATCGAAGGAGGGCAAGATGCGGGCTCATTTTCCTTCTACACCATTTCTACTTCGAGTCGGACGGAGGTGTGGACTGGCGCGGGTTATTCCAGGCCTACCTGGAGGCCAAAGTAATTTTGCGAGAGTATTAACCTGGGGTCCTCCATGGCTGGGGTGGTGTGTAACACTAGGGTGATGGTGTAGTTTTTTGGCTATCTACATTCTGGCTCAAGCTCTTGGTGATGATACTCGAACGGTCCTGTACGTTGGTGAATTTTTTGCTGTCGATGGTTGGGTGTCTGGTGGTTGAGTATGTCTTCATAGCTGGGAAGGGGGGTGTCTAGGGTTGGTTTCATCGTTTTTTGTTAGGGAGGATTGGGTCAATTGAACATTTGCCTGGTGCAGGCCTAGAATGTAATGCTTTTTCTTCAAATCAATGAAATTTCTATTTACCTATCAAAAAAAAAATTAAATTAAATTGTTAACATATATTTATAAATTATTTTTTTACATATGTATGGTTATTTATTTGTTCATCAAATTATTTGTGTTTCAAATCTCGGGACATGACACTTCCAAAGGGTGGGGACAAGAAATTAATAAAGACCTGGAGGCCCATAACACTACTAAATGTCTCCTACAAGATATTGGCCAAAGTCCTTGCACTAAGATTGTTGGACATTCCCCCCAAGTTTATAAACAACACACAGACAAGGTTTATCAAAGGGAGGTATATTCTGGAAAATCTGATCACAAGTTGGGAAGCCATGGAATGGACAAAGCAATCTAATCAAAACTCTGCTATTCTTCTACTAGATTTTGAAAAACATATGATAGAGTAGAGTGGGCATTCTTAAGAACAACACTGGAAGATTTTGGTTTTCCAGAAGAGTATTGCAATGTAGTGGACACACTGTTGAAAGATGTGGTGGCACAAGTGGATGTCAATGGCTCACTCTCCGAAGAAATCATCCTAGGCAGTTCTATTAGGCAAGGATGCCCCTCGCCCCAGCTCTCTTTGTGATTGCTTCAAATGCCCTGCACTACCTGTTAAGAGACCAATCCTTTTCACCAAAGGTAAAAGGGATTAATCTCCGAGATCAAAATGAATTAATCAACATTCAGCTTGTTGATTGTACGGCCATTTTCATTGAGCTAGAAGAAAGAAATTTCGAAATCCTAATGGGGAAACTAGAACTATTTTGTCATGCTTCAGGAGCAAGAGTCTCCATCGCCAAATGCAGCTTTCTTGGATGGGTTGAATCCCCTCCTAGCTAGCTCCAAAAGTATGAGTTCCAATGGAGAGGACCCAACAAGTAGGTAAGATGCCTCTGTATACCATTTGCTATCAGCCCTAACCTAAAGGAAATGTGGATGTAGATAAGCTCTAAAATTGAGAAGAAGTTTGAAAGTCGGAATAGGCAATATCTATCTTTTGCCAGGAGGTTACAAGTTTGCCAAAAGATTCTCTCATCCTACAATATCTACTTCGCCTCTATGTGGTTCTTCAGCAACAATCAGGTTAATGAGATCCAGAAAAGAATTAGGAGCTTCTTGTGGTCTGATTGGAAAGGCAAGAGGAAAAGACACTCAGTAAAATGGTTGTGGTGCTGCCTTGACAAAATGAATGGAAGGCTTGGATTGAAGGACCTAAGGATCCAAGACATTGCACTCGCTGTCAAATGGATTGCTAAGGCCATGGAGGGCAAGGAACCGTGGAAGGTTCTAATAAGGAATAACATTCAACTCGCTACTCCTAAGCAGGCAAAAGCATGGAAAAAGTTGCCCCTTTGTGATATTCTTATAAACAAATTCCCAATGTCTCCAGCTGGCTCACTTGTGTTTAAAAGCCTATGGAAAGCATGGGAAATGGTGAAACATAAAGTTGAATTCAAAAGTTGTAATGTTCATATCAATAATAACCTGAAGTGTCAATCCTACTGTTCCTTATGGTGGAACTTGGAACACAACGGCAAACCTCTTGCCCTGCTAGAAGGGTGCTCAGCCAAAAGGTGGAGCCAGTTCGGTATCCAAACTTTCCATAATATTCTTGAAAATGAACAAATTAAATCCCTGGACAAGTTGGCTGAGGATTTTAAACTGGATAATGCTAATTCTAGAACTTATAATGCTATAGATGAGGCTTGCAAAAATGCTACCTTTCCATGGAATTCTGTTGAAAATTGTAATATCTCTGAAGAACTAGTTTGGAGTGATGGTACTCCATTGTTTGAAATTAAAGCTAAGAATATCTATAACGAGCTAACCAAGGATATTTCTGTTAGAGATCATGTGAATTCTTGTTGGAATTTGAATTTATCTAACACCAAATGGAAAAAGATTTTCTCCTCTGTGTGTTAGAATGTTAAGAAGCCTAAGAAGGCTTGTTTCATATGGCAGCTCTTGTTACATAAAATTCCTTTTAAAATTAATCATATTGATGTGGATTTATGCAGCATTTGCAGGACACCAGAAACAATGATGCACATTTTCTTTGATTGTTTTCATGCTAAAGAGGTTTGGAATATCTTTTGTAATGAAATGTCAATCTGGAATGAAAATGAGAAAATTAACTGGTATGATATCATGTTTACCTCTAGAAAATTAAGCAAAGAATATCAAATATTCTGGAACTGTCTCACCACTGAAATTCTTTGGCACATATGGAGAGCTAGGAATGAGGAAAAATTTCAGGGGGGTAAAAGGGGGCTTACTGAGTCTAATAAGAGATTCTCTTTCCTCTCTATTGTGTTGTGGGTAACAATGACAATGGAAATCTCAATGTCCAAATTTATGAGGCTGATCACTGATGGAGTGGTGATGGTTAACAAGTCAGAAGTAAAATATGGGCACACTTGGCACCATAACAAGGAGGACTAGGAGACCTTCCTAAGGGCACTGAGAGAGTTCCAACGAGTATTCAATAATGCTGGTGCTGGGAACGAGGGTGCAGGCAATCTCAATAGGCCAAGGGCAATCTACAATGCTCCTGCTTCACAGGTCTCTGAAGATGTATCCATGATACAGCCTACTGCCCATGAGGCAGAGTGTGGTGAACCAGAAGTGACAGCAAGAGCTGCAAGAGCTGCAAGGACTAGTTACTCAGTCTACTACTCTATTTTGTAAATGAATATGATAATATGATTTAACTGATATGCTGAACTGAACTCCGTACTAAATCTTTTTTGGATGGGTTATTACTGATCAACATTACAATTTTGGCAAATGTAAAGCAAGCTGAAAATGCTTAAGCTGATGTAACTATGACTCGTTATTATATTAGTAATACAAAAATAGATAGTATTGTCGTTTGGTTTCATAATAAATAAAAATATCGTGGTAAGATAAAGTAGCTTCTGTCTTGTGCTCCTACCTCAGAGATTAAAAGGATAGGTCTAGATGTTTTCAGCATTTTGTTTAGATTCAAAGGCCCCCAAAAGATAAATTGTACAGTGTGCATAAGTAGCAATCTATATTATTTGTTTTAGGTTTTAGGAGTAGATTAAATCAAGATGCTTCCCCTGCAAATTTGAATAGAGGATTTCCTCACACGATGTTCCAATTTGTGTACTCATAAAAGTGACAAATTAAAATGCTAATATGGTTCAGCTACATCTATTTAGCTCCAAATAATAAAGGAAGTAAACTTGATTCTAAGAGCTTCCAATATTTCTTTGAAAAGTATAAACAATTTAAAACATATAACCTCCTTGATATTTCCACTAATAATAAAGGAACCATTCTTTGATTCTCACCCTAACCAAAATGTTGTTTGTGATAAGTCAAGAACAAGTGTTGTAGTTCCTTTGAAAGATAAGAAGTCACCTTCTTCTTGTGCTGCATCACAATCACCATTGCATAAACCTCTACATGATATTTCATCCACTACACCAATACATCAATGACAAAAATTTGAGTTGTTTTCAACTCAAGATGTGTTTGATTTGCCACAAGAATCTCAGGTCACACAACAATGGATACCAAAGTGGTACTATTCCGCTATTACGATGTGTGAGAGGACGATCTTCCTACATCTGATGCTCAACACCAGTGAGTAGGGAAACAAATTGTAGCTTCAGATTAGCATGACCATTTATTCTCTTTTCTAACATTTTCAAGGTGCCTAAACCAAAATAATATAAAAAAGCCAAGGGCAAACCTAAATGGGACACTACCATGCAAGTTGAGTATGATGCCCTAATGAAGAATCATACTAGAGCTGCCTCCACCTAAAAAGGCCATTGGTTGCAAATGGGTTTGCAAAACCAAATGTAAAGTTGATGGTACTTTGGATATGTACAAAGCTTATCTTGTTGCAAAAGGTTATTGCTAATAGCAAGGGATAGATTGAGGAGAAACTTTGCTCCTACAACAAAGATGGTCACATTTTAACTACTTCTCTCTATAGCAACTCAGATTGGTGGGAGGGCGTGCCAAATGGATGTGAAAAACCTTTTTGAAACAGAATTTGGCTATGTTCCACAATGTTTCGAGGAAGGGGATGGCGTGACAATGCGGGAGGCATTTCAAGGACAATAGTCTAGAGGCCATTTTTCAAGGACAACAAGGGGATGACAGTATATAAGACAATGATAGAAGTATAGCAATAATATACATATCAAGGCTGCAGTATAACAGCAATAAATATGTCATGATTCAGATTCATAGTTAATGATATAAGTTATATAACAGTTTACACTATTTTTTTAATGTCATTAAGGAATTTTAAAACAGTTACATATCAACTAAAGGTTATATAGATTCTTCAAATTCATTAAGGAATATTATAAAAGTATTCTTTCAATGTCATGAAGGACTTTCTTTTTAAAACATTATAAAAGGTTGCCTTGCTATCAAGGATGTCTGGCCGTCCCTAAGATGGTCAAGGGACGTCTTAGACATCCTTGGTCGACCTTAAGGCAATAAAGAGATGTCTTAGACGTTCCTGTCCGCCTTTGGGGCAGCTAAATGTCCCCATAGCATTTTTTGTTCCTACATGTTTTTGAAATGTTTCGAAATTTTGAAGATTTCTAAGGGTAGCCAAGGGACGTCCCACCTTACTGTTGTGACCTTTTCACACATCGCCCCATTCAAGATGGGGACCCCTAATTTTTGCTCCATTCTGGTCTTTTGGCTTTGGTTTTTCTCTCTCCCTCTCTGTCTCTTTTCTGAGGTCTGCTTTTGGGGGATGTATCCGCCATTGAGCTTAAACGCAAAAATTTTGGCCAAATCTGGAAATTAGGGTTTGAGTCTTCCTGGTCAATTTGAGGTCGAGTAAGGTGAATAAATTGAAAACAGAGCTTAACATTGTTGTTAGTATGCTTCCAGCAGGCTTTCAGCAGATTTCCATCGAATTCTGAGGTACTTACTATTTTTAGTAAGTGTGCAATTACAAGCAATTCGCCAGCATTTTTGAGATTCCGACGGTCACACTACATTCAGAGCACATCAGGCTGCTCACATGTAAAATTTGAGCGAAAACAGGCAACTTACTATTTTTAGTAGTCCAGCTTCTGGGACAAACTTGAGTTGAATCTGAGTTTTTGCATGTTGGCACTTCGCCACGGGTTTTTAGTGCCGCGATATAACATGCAAAGCGAGGCGGCGACTTTTGAGAATTGATCTTAAGAGGCTATTTTAGGGTTGCATGTCAAGGTTTCTTTTGCATGTCCGGATAATTCACGATGGGTTTTGAGCTTCGCAATGGTGTATGCAAATGGAGATATCACACTTCGGTAAGGAACTTACTATTTTTTAGCGAGTGCGTCCAACCCGGCCCGCTTCAGTCCGGAATCACGAGCTGTCCAGCGATTACCCGCAGCGAGAAAAAGCGAGATCTTTACGTGATACATGCGAGGCGAATTAGGGTTTCGACTTGGGTTAAAGAGGCATAAAAAGTCAGAATTTTCGAAATCCGGTGTAAACCACCGCGATCAGCGTCCTTCGAGCTATCTGCTGGTGAAATTTCAAGTCAAACGGAGCACTTACTATTTATAGTAAGTCAATTTGGAAATTGGCTAAAAATAGTAAATCAAGCGCATCGTTGATGTTGGCGATAGATCCGCACGTGGTGAGAATGGCGCCTCATTCAAATTTCAAGTCATTCGAACAATGGAGCGGAAACATGAGGTTACTATTTATAGTAAATCACCTCGAAATAGGCTAAAATATGAGCTTTACTTGCTAAAATAAAGCACGATAATCTGACCGGGTTCTTGGTCGAGGATCACGGTGTTTAAAATTTCAAGTCGTTCTGAGCTTCAAAGATGCAAAATCAGAGGGCTTACTATAAATAGCAGGGCATGGAAGCTGGCAGGGACGAGGAAAAATGGCTAAGTGTTGATGTTCATCCACCTCACATAGTAAAATGCGCCCTCATCCAGTTGGCAAGTGATAAAAAATTTTCTAGGTGATGAAGACATCCTGCTCAGGGGGTAAAATGCGCCCATCTTGGCCTTGAAGCATAAAAAAATTTCTAAGTTAAAAATATCCTCCTCCACTAGTAAAATGCGCCCAAGTTCAACAAGGAGGAGTTAGCAAGCAAAGTCAAAAGGTCAACAATTTTTCATCCTTCATGGGGTACAAAATGCGCCCAAAATGAGAAAGGTCAAAGCAGTCAACAAGTTTTATCCTGCTCCCTAGCCTCAATGCGCCCAGCTCAAGATAGTGGCATAAAAAATTGCTAAGTATGAAATTCTTATCCTCCTCCACTGGAAAAATGCGCCCAAGGAGAGAAAGGTCAAAGAAGTCAAAGATATTCATCCTCCTACATAGGCAAAATGCGCCCAAGAGCAGCCATGTCAAGACAAAAATAAAGAAGCTGAAAAGTCATTTGTTGGAGGCGTGGTAAAGGTCATCCTTCTCATCATGCAAAATGCGCCCACATTTGAAGTCAACAAGTCAAAAGGGAAGGCGTTAGAAAGTTATTCTCCACTACAAGCCAAATGCGCCCAAGCTACATGGTGGAATAAGTTTGAAAAAGACAAGTCAAGGCGTCAACTTGTTTATCCTCCTCATGCCTTCATTTGCGCCCTCTTCAAGTAGGTGATTTGAAAACTTTTCTAAGGGTGAAACTCGTCCTTCACATATGTTCAAATGCGCCCATCCTTCTTATCCCCCCCAAATGCGCCATGAAAAAGGTAAAGTGTAGAGTGAAAGGTGGTTAGGGTGAAGTAAAATGGCTAAGGCGTGGAAATAGAAGTCCTTTTGCAAGTATAAAATGCGCCTAAGGTATTGATGATAGTTGCTAAGGCGTTGGATATTTTATGAAGAATAAAATACAAAGTGATGAATAAAATAAAGTATGTTGGGCGTGATGTGTTTTGAAAGAAAATTCTCTGAGACGGATGAAGTTGGATAAAATTTTCTCCCAGGCAAAGTGAGCAAAGTTGAATAAAATCTTCTAAGGCAAAATTTTCAAAATGCTAAGTGATTCAAAAAAAATTCTAAGGCACAAAATATTTTCTTCCTCTAGAAAATGCGCCTAGACTCTGAGGTGATAAGAATTTCCTGTGATGAGTAAAATTTGTCGAAGATGAAGATGCTGGCATTGCAGGATGGATTTAAAAATTTCTCAAGTCAGAGCAACAGGAAATCTTCACAGATGCAAAGAACGAATTTAAATTTCACAGGGAAATAATTTTCTAAGGTTCAAAATTCAAAAAATTAAATGAACCCGTTCGTTGGGTACCCATGGATTCAACGCGTTCTGGAGGAAATTTTCTTCTGGGTATCGAAGATTGTTGATGAGGAGTTGATTTTAAAGTCTTCCATGCTTCGCTTCGGCCTTCAGGGTGAAGATTTTTGATGGGCACCAGGTTGATGAATTTTCCTAAGGGAAAATTTTAAAATCTTCTAAGGCAAGTGTGAAGAAAATGTGTTCTCAAGGTAAGATCCTCCAGACAATGAATTTGAAAGGAACTGCCTAGGTGAATTTGCTCAAATCCTTCGTGAGGATAGTCTTCTTGAGCCAGTGATGGATAAAATTAAGGTTGTCAGAGCTCCAACAGGTGAAATGAATTTCTTGAAGATGCAGTTGAAGTTAATTGTATGATACGCCCTTGAGGAGGATAAAGTTTGCTAGTGAGGGCGATGAACGCTTGGAAGTCGAAGCATGAAAATCCTGGTAAGTGAGTTAAGTTTACATTATGAAGTGTTCTAATGCTTCTCTCCTTGCTTGTTTTGCAGGATGAGCGTGGAGGCCAGAGCACGATGACTCGAAGTGGAAGCACGATGAAGATGAGTTTCAATCTCGAAGGGAGAAAGTTGCAAGAAAATGGCTAAGTGTTGAGACTCAGTATAACTTAAGTGACAAAGGTGAAAACCCTCAAGTGGAAGAAATCAAAGAACAACGCCAAGAGAGAAGATCAAGAATAGTGTGAACGCGTCTACAAATGGAATCTTCTAGAAGGAATAATGGACATTATGGCTCATTTATTACCCCACTCTCCTTTGTGGCGGTTTTAGGGCAAATCTTGTTTGGAGGCTGAGGGTGGCAGCCGCGATCCCTAGCCATCAGTAGGTGTAATCTAGCGTCAGGTGGGACTTACAACAAACTATAAAGAGTCCCCTCATTTTGTAATTCTAGAGTAGAGTTTAGGCCTTGGAGACTAGAGAGTAGGCGGAGGTACTTTGGTTGTAATATCTTAGC
Source organism: Sequoia sempervirens (assembly GCA_007258455.2). Taxonomy (NCBI): domain Eukaryota; kingdom Viridiplantae; phylum Streptophyta; class Pinopsida; order Cupressales; family Cupressaceae; genus Sequoia; species Sequoia sempervirens. Next base: position 21,318 of record VDFB02263512.1, read on the forward strand.
ATAGTAGTTTGGGTGAAAGGGAAGGGAAAGTCTTCCCTTTGGATCTTTGTAGAAGTTGTATCATGTATGCTTTCATAATAAAAGAATTTTTCATTGATGGTGAATTCTTCTTTGTTGTGAATAGTTGTTGGGGGCTTCTTGTCCTTCAATTCACGTAGCATCTTGAAGTAGCTTAAAGTAAAGTAGATTTCATTTCATGCAAGTACTTAGCAATTGTGGAATGTGGTGCTCGATTTGAACAAGACTTGGTTTGTCCATACCACTAGCGGGCTCGCTGACGGTGGGTTCGCCTTGCGTGGTCAACTGGAACTTTGTGAAGCTTAACTTCGATTATGGTTTATGTGTTGGCATGCATCGTTGTGATGGTGTCTTCAGCTAAATCGTGATCTGAACATCTTAAGTCACTCCTCTGAAGATTGCACCAGTTTCGCGGAAGCTGTCCGAAGTGAGGCAAAACGGAGCTTGGTTGAAGCTTGTGAGAATTGATCACCATGTCCCACACCCTAGAGTAGACTAGAACACTCTTATCCCTACACCCTTTAAATTCAGTTCATTTCTGGTTAGAATTAGGAAACTTGTGCGCACCTGCCAAATCATTTGAATTACGCGAAAGCCCTTAGTCTACTGTCTGTTGTCAGCTGTCGAACAATTGTGTAAGTCCCTTTGACATACCAGCAATATCACATTGAGCCAACTGAGTCTATTCGCACTTAAGGAACCTTGGAGTTGAAAGCATGATCTTACTCGCAATCTTAGCATGCTGAATACTTTGTTCAAGAGAGGATAGAGCATCCGTTGGGAGACTTTATTCTGTGTTGGTGCGGTCTCAAAAACCACGTCAACACTTACCTAAAATGCCATTGGGGACAAGGAAAAGGGTTTGAGGGTCGAGGATGTGTCCCAGTGGAACATAGGAATTTGGGCAAGGAGATCTACATAGCACAGCAAAAATTGCAAATACCTAGTAATGACCATATAGTTTGCTAGCTTCATAAGTATCTATGCAAGCTTAAGAGAGCACAAAAAAAACTAATCAACATCTTAGAGATTCATTATTCAATACAAGTGTTTTTGACATGAATCTATATGTCAAAAGCAATCATGAATACATTGTGATTCTTGTTTTCAATACTGATAACCTTGGCATCACACGTCATGGGATTGTGGGTCTAGTGCTTGCAACTGAAAATTTTTATCTATGTTATGCATTTGACATGACTGATCTAGGTCTCTTACAATATTACCTAGATGTAGAATTCTGGCAACATGACAATCTCATTTTCATGGCTCTGGTCAAATATGATGCAAATCTTTTGGAAAGATTTCATATGATAGATTGTAATCCTTCCACTACACATATAGAGGTCACACGGAAATTTTTGGCCTAAGACGATTCATTGCTAGCAATGACTCGCTCTAAAAACAATCAATGGACAGTCTAATTGAATTTACATCCATAAATTGGATCTTTGTTTTGTTGTTGGTTATCTCTTTCATTTTCTAGCACAACCCAAGCTTGTTCATTGGAAGGCAGCAAAACATGTGTTGCAATATGTCAAAGGTACTCTTGACTATAGCATTATCTATCAGAGAACTCCAGATTTTAGGTTGAAAATCTATACGGGCTTTGACTGGACCGCATCATTTGATACTTAAAGATTAAGTACTGGCTACATTCTCTCTTTAGGTTTAGTGGTCATTTCATAGCAAGTAAGCTTCAATGCATTGTAGCTTTATCTTCCAATGAATCCAAACCCAAAGAAGTTTTCAATCCCTGTTGTGAAGCAAAGTGGCTATGTTGAATTTTGTGTGATCTCCAACTTCCTCAAACACTCCACCTTTCTGTGACAATCAAAGTGTTTGAAGTTGATGAAGAAATTAGTTTATCATGCTCACACCAAGTACACTGGATATATCACTACCTTCAAAATTTGGTTGATATTGGAGATACTTCTCTCTTCTACTACACATCTCCGAAGCAATCTTCTGATCTAATGACCAAATCTCTTGTTTTTATTCTGTTTGTTAAATTTCAAAACAAACTTGGGGTTGTTTCTAGTTCAGTTATCAAGGAGGGTATTAGATATAATATAATGCTTAGAAATATATGTCAACATTGGCATTTATTACTTTTGATTATATCATGTGTTGTACCCAAACCAAATTTTTTGCTTCACTAAGGCATTTTGCTTAATTGAGTCTTAATCTTGTTAAAGTGATGTTAGAAGGTCATTTTTGGGCTTTTTAAATATGGAGTTTGTGTCAGTTTCATGTCAGTCTGTTACTGAAGAAATTCAAGAAAAGTGAAAATTTGAAGGAAAATCATCAAAATTTTCTATCTCTGAAGAGGGGAGCACATTTTTCAAAGCCCTATCTTTGGGGAACTCCGGATCTATTTTTTAAGTTAGTAATGTTTCATGTCGACTGATGCGAAGAAATTCAGAAAAGTGAAAATTTAAAAGGAAAATCATCAAAATTCTCTCTAGAAGAGGGGGAGCACATTTCAAAGCCCTATCTTTTGGGGCGCGGATCCTGTTTTAGGGTTTGTCACCTCGGCCGGACATTTGTTTGGGCATCCAGCTAGCTTCACAACGGTATTAAACATCAATCAATTTTAGGTACAAGTTCTGAAGATATGGCGCGCCAAAGCGAGAGCGACAAATTTGTCTAACTTTCTTGGAGAGCACTTTTTGAAACTATCTTTTTGGGAGTGTCAAATGAAAGGTTTTTGACTAAATGCCACCAGAGATGTTTATCTCCCCATTTGTTCAAGCTTACATAGCACTTGTCAGGTCAGTGGGTGAATCACGAGGTTGAAGTGCCTAAGCGAGAGAAGTCAAACATAGGGTCAAATCTTGGTCAAAATATCAAGGAAAAAGCAAAAAAGCACTTTTTCATAAAGGCGCCTGAACTTTTGAAGCCTTTAATGCCTTCTTTTTGATGTTCTCAGATATTCAGCTTCTCCATGTTACGTTCAGCTCCCCGTTGCCTGTCTCCGTCAGATCAGAAGATGACTCAGCAACTTGCAATCGGAGTTTTAGTATTATTTTGGTCAGTTTCAGAAATGGCTTAAGTCTGGAGGAAAAAGAGCAACTTTTCAAAAAGGCGCCCTTGATTTTCACCCCTTAGATGATGTTTTCTGGATAAATGTGCCTTTGCAGCTGTCATGTGGAATGAGGTCAGCCCCGCAGTGAGCCTGTGATCCAGTCCTGAAACTTGATCAATTAGAAGTTATGAAGGATTTGTTTTTCCCTTCGTACGAGGTGGAGATGAATAAATTTGAGAGATGAGCAAATTTGACTAAGTCTGAGAAAAAGAGCAGTTTTTGAAAAGGGCGCTTGGATTTTTGACCCTTCAGATCTTAGTTTTATGATGTTCAGTCTCAAGGTACCTTTTGATCAGTTTTTGTCCTGCTCTGCGATGCACCTGTCAGCCAGCCAATCGGTGGAGTCAGTCAGCCAGTGTCAAGGGATGAACAAAGGTCCCGAAGGAGGTTCAAATCCAAATTTTCATTAAAATTGGCTAAGTCTGGAAAACGCCTAGAGAGGTCAAAGTTGATTTTTCGAAAGAAGTTGACTAGTGCACCCTAACTTGAGTTCTAACTTCAGTTAGAATGAACGATTTATGGGTTGTCATCTCTAGTTCACATTTTGGCATGTTGAGTGTTCTTTCAGTTCACATGTTGAGTTAACTAGTATGCATGTTCAATTAACTGACTTTGCATGTTGAGTTAACTTGTTTGCATGTTCACTTAACTGAAGTGCATTTTTGAAAATCAACTTGAGTTTGAATGCATGGCGCATTAGTTGAAGTTTTGTGAAGATTTTGTGAAGTTGACACTTCATTATATATTTTAACTTCAGTCTTCAAAATGGACGCTTTAGTTAAGATTTTTAACTAAAGATTTAAAGCATGAATTTTGAATTGTGAAGTATGGCGACCTTAATATGGAGTTGTCAACTGAAGCTTAATTCGCATGGTGCTTTAAATAGATTTTGCAACTGAAGTCTTAATAAGGCGACTTTAGTTCTAAAGCATGGTGCTTTATTTAGCTCATTTTAGTCTTCAATTAACTAATTTGAGGTCCAATCACAAGCCAAGCGCAATTTTCAAGGTTGCATACATTTCTTACGAATTTTGGTGATGAAACTCTATTTATTCAAGTTTAGGCGTCCATTATTTCTTCATCACAAGCTTAGAAACATACATTCTTCTTGAGCGAGCAGCGATTTGAAGGTGTTACAGGTGTCAGAATTCAGCGTTCTTCATAGCAACGGATTCAGTGTGTTCAGAAGAAGAATATTCCAGACTTTGTTTTTAGTTTGCATGCAGGTTTCATTGAATTCAAAAATAGAGATAGGCGAATTCTACAGAAGCAGAGCAAATAAAACCTTCTTTCTTCTGTCTTATTTCTTCTATTTCTCATCTTGGGTGCTTTCTTAGCATGTCAAAGAAATTTTCAGAATTGTTGATCATCGGAGTTTACATACTTAAATTATTTGCGAAAGCAAAACCATGCTCTTAGATTTTTAGACAAAATTGCCTCGTAGTCTTCTTTCTGAAGCTCTGTGCTTTTTCCCGAGAATCTCTTTGCATGTGGGCCTAAAACACATTTTTTCGAGAATCAAGCTATCTGGGTTGTCTTAGAATTTGATTCTGCACAATACCCACGTTTCAGAAAAATTCCTAAAATTTTTCCCGCCATAGGCTATTTTTAGCCTTGTCCAGAGATTTTCAGTTTTTCCAGAAAGTTGTTCAAGTATATTCGACTTTACAGTCAAAAGTCTTCATTTTCAAAATGCAGTTCAATCTCATTGATTATAAGACCAAATTGGTTCTTATACATGATTTTGTCAGAACTTCAGATACGGACTTAAATCATGTTTATCCAGTGGTTAATCTAAGCAGTTTGGAGGGTGTTGGCAGCAATTCATTGAGAAATCTTGAACGTTCCGGATTGCTGGCAGCGGCATCTATTCCTGTTACCTCTTTTGATCTCGAGTTTGTTCTTGCTTGCATCAAGCATAATGACTCATTTTCACGACAAATTAGATCAGCTGATGGGAGGATTATCTGCAGTCTTAAACCGAAGGATATAGAGAAATGTTTTGCTATTCCTCCTCGCTCAGATAATTTCACTGTGGTTATTGAGGCCTGTGAGAAGATATGGGATGGAGATCAAGAACGTTCATAGAGAAAGGTGGCTCAAAGATGGCTGAAAGTTCAAAAGACTAATATGCCTAAAAAGGTTGGTCGTGGTGAATTCAAGGATGAGGTTGTTGTTTTGATAACTTTGCTCAATCGAGTTACAGGTCAAGAGGATGCTAGCACTTTCCGATCATGGATGTTTTACCTTATTTCCAGAATTCTTGATGGCACAGAACATTTTGACTGGGCTATGTTGATTAGTGATTGCCTACATCAGCAGATTTCTGATTTTCTCAAGTTTCATGAGTTTTATATGATATCTTACTTGGTCTACTTCGTTGCATTTCAAGGAAGCTACAGGCATCTAAAAACTAATGGCACTCTTGGTGTTCAACGTGTTCATGAGTACTATTCTTAGTTGGAGTTTTCTAAATCTGAACAAGACTTCTGAGCAATGAATGATCACTTTTCTATGAGGACAGTCAGAGATCTTGACAATGAAATGCACATCCGTGTTTCTACTGAGGCAAAATCAGCAATGGAGACTTGGGCGGATTGGTTTATCCAATTCCCTACTATCACATACATCCAGGTTTATGGATATGTTGGAGAGCCTTTGATGTTGCCGAGGTATCCTTCAGACAAGATCGTCTTCATGGAGTTTCTCAGACAGATGCAACATGTTCATTTCTTTCTTCGCAGTCGTCATAAGACTACGGCTACTTTTCCATTTGGATTGGGAATTTTCACATGCAGAACTGCAACAGATGCCAAACATATGTCAACCGAGATAGAAAGATTCAAGCTTAAAACTCATACTGAGAGGCGTTCCTATGATCCTTTGGGTCATTATGCAAACAGGTCAGAGCGAGGGATTGCACATAAGCCAGCACTTGAAGATTTCTGGGCTAATTGTGAAGATGAATTTGAGGTTCGTCGTCGTCACTATTGCAGACTCACTATCGCTCAACTCTCTGATTACTTATCAGAGGATGTTGATGGTTTATCAAATGATGATGGAGAAGTTCTTCTCAATTCATATGTCAGAGATCAAATTGCTCGGTAACCACTTCGCTCACCAGATTGGTACGCTAAAGAGAATACTTCTATTGAGGAGGTATCTAGATCGGTTATCAAGACCAGCAAGCAGTTCTTGGAGAGTAAATGGAGGCGAAAGTCAGTTCCTGTGACAGAGCCGCCAGTGAATTTTTCTTCATTACCTTCTACTTCGAGGTCAAGGCCTCGGGTCAAGGCTATTGTGATACCTCCTGAAGGAGTTAGACTTAGTGGAAACACGGGAAAGAGAACTACTGGTAAAAGGAAGCAGAAGCGAGTTGAGAATGTACCTGAGATTCCAGTAGAGACAGTCATTCAGGCTGAGCCTCACGTTTCACCTCCTAGTTCACCACATGTGCAACCTATTGATATAGATTCAGAGCCTGAGATACCAATTCGAGTAGGATCGGAGACAACTGAACCGCCACAGGTTGATACATCAGGGACAGTCTCTCCTCGAATTGATAATATTGTTCAATCTTGTTGGCTCGAGAAGTCTTTGGGGAGACAGAGGCGAGAACCTCCATATAACCTTGATTTATCTGAGTTCGGTGAACCTTATCAGAGAAGGTCGAACAAGAAAATCAAGAAACAGGTGCATATTGAGAAGACTCCAGAATCAGAGATTGTTATAGAAGTTGCTATTCCTCCAGAGGGTAAGAGCCTAGATGAAGTTGAAGTTGGTGACTTTACTTTCACTAAGGCAAATCTTGGTAGAACCACTCGAGAGATAGACGTGAGCCTTCTTAAGATTGTCACCAATAATCTTGAAGAACGCATCACGAAGGATGGAGAGGACAAGGCATTGCTTAAGGCTGAAAATGGTCAACTTCGTCAGTATATCTCTGATCTTGTTCACGGAAATTTAAGGAGAGCGCCTGTTCTTCCTTAGAATACACCTACAGAACAACGAAAGTTGGATCAGTTAGTCAATCATGGCAGAATTTTGGATAACTGGATTGAAAGCTTAGTCGTCACAGGTCAACGTCTTCTTATGGATTTGTATCAGTTGAGGAGTGACGCACATAAACTTCGTCAAGGTATTTAGTTGCTCAAGATTTCAGTCGCAGAGAGTTTAGCCAAGGATCGAGTTCTTGTGTCCCAGTTGTCTGTTGCATATGATGCCTTGGAGATTGATGAAGATGAAGGGAAAGTTTTTACTTGGAGGGAGCAGCACCTTTTCAAAATGGAAATATGTGAAAAGATCTCTACCAAATTGTTTTCACTGACAGATAATGTCGTTGGAGCTCTTGCACTTGTTAGTGGTTTTGTTGTTTAGATTCCGTGTCATTATCTTCTTGAAGATGGCACGTATATTGCACTTAATGAAGTGCAAGCTAAGTTCGAAAAGCTGATTCGTGATAGCCTTGAGGGAGATCCTATGGCGGCTAAGTTGGAGAATATTTCAGTTATTTCAGCCAGTTTCAAAAAGGCGGCTGAAGATGTCAAAGAATGTATGCATACAGTCAAGGAAAGTGACAGAGAACTGAAGAAACAAATTGTTGTTTTGGACAGCATCAAAGTGCCAGAAGACAGAGAGATTGATGAGTTCTTGGTCGAAGTGTTAGACCGAGATGACGTGGAGTGATCTGCCAGTTGGATCTGCAGTTAATTTCGAGGATAGAGTCAAAAGTGGCAGTTAACTCAACTTTCAGTCTTGAGTTCACTTGCTAACTTCATACATGCTTATCTCTTCCTTGGGATTATCTTCACAGGAGTTAGGGTTAGGGTTTCAATTAGCTAGAGGTGTCAGGTTAACTTTGCTTTTAAATAAGGGGCGTGCATGCGCACATTGTCCACATTTAGGTTAAATGTACGGTTAGCCCATTGGTAGCTTTTCCAATTAACTATATAGTTTCCTTTATTTAGATTTAGCAATAAACTCTTGCATGCTTGCAAGACTCGTGTTAACTCAAGGTGATTTTAGGGTTTCCCTACACCTTGGAGTTCTATAAATAAGAGCACTTTGTTCATTTGTATAACGAGAAATATATCTTTATTACCTACCTTGCCTTCAATATTGCTCGTTCTGTATCTGTTCATGCATTTTTACTATTATGATGAATTGTTATGCCACATAGGGTTTCATGCAATTATAATGGTGAATTCTTTCCTTAGTTAGATCGAATCTGTTTTGTGTTCAATAAACTTGTCCAGATTGAGCTGATAGATGTGCCACCTTGCCTTCCAGTTGAGAATCTGTTCTTGTTTATCGTATGGTGTTTTGTGAATAATAAACTTGTTTAGATTGAGTTGATAGATGTGCCACCTTGCCTTCAAGTTGAAAATCTATACTTGTTTATCGTCAGATAGTAATCCTTGCTCCATTTCCTCATGCTCTGTTTTCTTGAGGAAACTGGATAGAATTTAAGTAATTAGCCTAGTTGTAGTTAGTGATCTACGAAACCAGAAAATACTTAGCTGCAACGTATAGAGTTTTCTTGAAAGCCTTGTACCACTACAGCTGAGACAAAAAGACAGGAGATAGTTTAGATTACTTTTCCCTTTCAAAAGCATTTTTGTCAAGCACAACGAGGGAGCTTCCCCTCCTAATTTGAAGAGCACTCATTGCGTAGTGTGCATAGCTGTCCGTACCAACTCTTACTCCAGAGGTGCTAGTTGTTACGCCAACATAATGACACAAATTAATTATATCTAGTTAAGGTAACTTACACAATGGAAGTTACAATGACCAATGTAACTTCCCCATACATTAATAGTTGCACCCTACACATATTCGAGAGTGTGCTACAGAGTTGTCTACTTAGAAAGCCACATACATTCTCCTACACAATTGGTAGTTGTTCCCTGGGTCTGTGACTCTGTATCAATATTACCCTTTTGGTCCATACCAGAGTACTAATTAATTTATTATTCAATGCTAATGTTGCATCTTAATAACCATATATTTGTTATGAATCAAAAAAATAACCATATATTTGTCTGAAAATATGTTTTCCACACACCTCAATATACAGAATCCAGCTACCTAATTTTCTGATATACATCATTTTAACAGAAAAATAGTTGTTTATCATGGCCTTGTTGAATAATGTACTTCAAATTTGGCCGCAAATAAAAAGAAATAAATAAGGAAAATTTATTAAGAACTTACTAGACATGAATTTAATTGAGTATTGAGGAAAGGTACTCGAGTAAATATGGGTTCCTCATCATTGACCTCCTTTACAGTAGGGATGCAGCCGCTATAAAGATACTCGCTGAACATCAAACCTGCAGTGTATAGTTTACAAGGAAAAAACCCACCGATGAAATCACAGCAAACACACATTTCAACTTTGATAGAATTTCTAGCAATCAACTGCTAATAAATTCTCCACTAAAAATTGCAAAAACCTCTATATGATCTTTAGCATGCTAAAAAACTGTTGTGATCTCTTCAGCCTAATTTACAAAGCCATTGCATAGGATATTTGAGCATTGCACAAACACATTAAAAAAGCGAACTGGCAAAAACAGTAATCAATAGTGAGATATACATAACATTCTGAAAAAAAAAAGTGTTACTATTTTCTAATTGAAAAGACAAGCATATACTTTTGAGAAATTGTGACAGAATCAATTTATTTGAACACTCTACCAACCCTTTTAAAAAATTAATATCAATTACCAGAACCTCATTACACTGTCAAATGCCAAACTTGCTGGTAGCAAGTAAATACTACATTCAAGAAAGGAAGGGGATACGAGAACCATTTCTTCAATGGCAATTTATCATCAGAGGAGAACTTTGGAAGGAATATGCCATATAGTTATCAGAAGATGTGGGGGTATGGATACCAGTATGGGGGCAGGAACACCATTAAAATTAGGATACATAAGTAAATGAATAAGGGCATGGCTACACGATATATAAATTTACTGCCCAAAACTTATAGGTATAGTTAACTGGAATTTCCTATTACCTATGGAATATGCTGACCAGATCCAAGATATGTTCATTTTTATTCATCTCTAGGATCATTAATTATCCACGGCTAGAGTACCCTTATTAATTATCACACTAGTAAGGGGGCAGGAACACCATTAAAATTAGGATACATAAGTAAATGAATAAGGGTGCGGCTATATAATAATTTAGTCCTCAAAACTTGTGGGTACAAGGACGGGAACATGGTCCTCATTCTTATAATGGAGGTTCCTATTAAACATGGAATATGCTGACCAGATCCAAGATGTGTTGATATATTAAAGGGATTTGTAAGCTTCCATGCTCAATATAAGTAGAGCACAATTTTCTTGAAATTTGTGGGTGCATTAGATAGGATCAAATCTATGAATGCTTCGTTTGGATTGTTTGACAAGGTGATCATTGATGTAGGGCCACAAAATGTGATCCTATTAATTAGAGATAATGTTGTTGCTTGTTTTCTTGTTGGGAGACTTCTAACTGAGAAGCATCCCACTCTATTTTGGAGCCTATGTGTGGTACATCATCTTGATCAACCCTAGAGGACATTAAAAACTTCAATGAGTTAGGACATATTACAAAGAGCCCCCACAATTACCAAGCTCATTTACAATCACACAAGGATGTCATGTATGATGTGCCACTTCACAAAGGGCATGGAATTTCTTGAGCCAAGCATGACAAGATTTGCTACCCACGTCTTTGCATTGTACACTCTTTGCTAGTAGAAGATGAATTCATTTGACATAAGTGGGTGGAGTGTAGCTTTACAAATTAGATGAATGGAAAAATTGTGGCAAACTACATTTTTTCAATGAGTTTCTAAGATGAGACAAAGCAAGTTATCCAATTTTTGTAGTCTTTGGTAAGAGTTTTGAGACTTCTAAATGGCAATAAATCTCCCATGAGCTATTTGTATGAGGTCATGGATAGGCCAAGGAGGAAATCACAAGAAGGATGGAGAAGGATAGAGCCAAGTACATAACATTCTAGGAGATAATTAATAAGAGATAAAATTAGGAGATGCATTCCCCATCCATGTCGGATACAATCTGAATCCACCATTCTATAGCATCTCATTCAAGAAGACACAAAGGTCACAAAGGGTCTATTTAAATGCATGGAGAGATTGGAGCTATGTGTGGCTATGGCAAAGTTGCCAACATACAAGCAAGCAAGGGGTTTTTTCTTTAGTTATGTCTATCATAGAAGGAACTTCAAACTACGTAGACTCCACAAATTTTTCACAATTTCTCTATATTGTACATACATACATTTTAGGTATGAAGTTTTGACTCAATCATACATGATTGAACCTTGATTTAATATAATTTTTCAGCACAATGGTGGGAGAATTTTTTGTTGCAGAAGCCAAAAAACCTTTGATGGATGGTGATGCACCTTTTAATCCAACCATGTAGTTCATCCGCTTGTGGGTGTAGTTGAAATGTGTTTGAACACATACATTCCAAGAAACACAACCATTTGATGCAACAATAGGTGAATGATTTGGTGTTTGTTTACCACAACCTCTACCTTAAGCTCAAGAAATATCGAGGTTAGAAAAGCTGCAATTGATAATTACTTCTAAATTCTAATTATTATTTTGAATCATTTTTCAAAGATAATTCCTATTCTTCTAGAACTTATTATATTTACATCACTAACATATCCATTCAATTTGACATTATCAAGTAGCACCAAGGAAGATTAGCTGATTGACCTTGATGAGATCAATCCACATTCTGAATGGATTGTAAATGATGAGATACTTTTTGATGTGGAAGAGTTTCATGTCTTGTGGGATGCCAATTTTTTTTATTTGTAAATTGTGGGTAGGGCCCACTCCCTTTATATTAGTAAAATAAGAATACAAATCTGCTAGCTTTATATAGAGAAATTACAGAGGCTCTTTTGAGCTATATCCAACATTTTACCTCCCTCCCAAAGCATGCAAAAAGCTTCAAAACATGTGTTCATCTAGCTACCCATATAACCCACCAAAAAGAGAGGGGGCCATATGTTGAACACCCAGAATACTAAGAGGGGGGTGTGAATCAGTATTCTCTGAACCAATTTAAACATTTAAACATCCATCCCACACATCATAATCATTTTGCAATAAGGAAAGAAACCATCAAAGCATACAACAAATGAACACCAGATTTTTACATGGAAAACCCAAAAATGGAAAAACCACGGTGAGGATTAGCTCACAATATATTATAACCAGTTATAAGATATTACAGAAAGGCTCACTATGAGGTGGACTCACTGTCCAGAGAAAAAGAGAAATAGAAGAGGGGTGGCTCACTGCCAAGATTTGAACTGCTACAAATGCATCTACAATATGCAAGCAATACAGTTCCATTGAAGCTCAAAACACTAAATCAATACACTTCATATTACTCTACTCTAACACTCTCCTCTCCGCTGCATTCGCATCACATTTGCATGCTCTACTTAGGGATTCGCATTACACATTCTACAATACTTCTCACATCTCATATCATCTCTACAACACCGAAAATGATCTTATACTTATATCCATTACATTCGCTATCACCTACAACATCAATTAGGTTGGGCTAATTAGATGTACCGTGCATAAAATGACTTGTCGGCCCAAAACATGCTTCAGTTTAAGGATGATCAATTGGTGAATTTTGATGTTAGGTCACCAGCGGTGCCACAATTCACCAACTGATCATCCTTAAACTGATGCGCGGACCTCCAAACATCACACCACTTGGAACTTAGATGCAACTGACACCTATAAACACTTTCACAAATCCACAAGACCAGATATTCTTCCGCGGTGAAGTGCGGACTTATCAAAACATACACTCTGGAAACACTATCACTAGCAGACCTAATACATTGTTACTCATAACTTCTGAACCAAAGGGCAAAACAATATGAAAGTTTGGATTTAGACTCCTCTGACCTCCTCAAAAATTGACTTAGAACCGTAGAGCAAAATTCTTTAATGCGGACCAATGCAGACCAAAAACCAAATGCACTATACATAGAAAACTATGTTCTAACACAGCCAATTCTACAACTCAATGGTCTACACCGGATCAAAACTTCTTGCATCTGTGCACTAGATTATCATCTTCATGCACACTCATGTTTCATCAATCGGTCTGAATTTTGAAATCAATCTTCATACCAAGCCATAATGTTGACACCAATGGAAACATTATATTTGCACACTGTGTATCTCATGCTCATGTTGCCAACAAGCATATCAATAACAAGCTCCTTAAACTTTCAACAATCTCCCCCTTTGTCATTGATGGCAACATGCGAAATTCTCCTCAAACCACCTCCAAACTACTCTCCCCCTTTGACATCAAGGGCAAAAGGCACAAAACATATAGACATTGTTGTTATCTTTTCTTCTCCCCTTTACAAAGATTTTGCATTATCAACCAACTCTTCACCATATTACACATATACTCCCCCTGTTGGACAGATATATGTATACAAGAGAGTAAAAACTTGACCAACTCCCCCTAACATTGCTATCCATCAAACTGGGTCAAAGTTTGCAATGGAAAACTATCTTCTAACATCCACATATGTACAAAGAAATCTGAATTGCATAAAAGAAATAAAAATAAATATAAATTAGCTGGTGGAGGGCACAATGCTACTGATTGACCCCTACAATTTTGCAAGGTGTGCCTCCCAATCCTTCTTTCTATTGTCCCATTCCATCTTGGCTATGCCAAGCATGCGGCTCTGGGTCTCAAACTCCATGAGGAGTTCTTCTACATCATCTGAAATGTTAGGAGATTCATCTTTGTAGCCTTCTCTGCATTTGTTAGAGTACTGGATACAAATATATATTTTGCATTTACTAGCTCTCTAAAATGTTCAAACTGCACTATTATCTTTTCTTTTTGTTCCTGTAGCTAGAGGAATTGTTCATGCAAGTTTTCAATTGCCAACCTTGTTGATCCATCTACATCATTTGATGGGTTGTAAGCATTGGATGCCATGTCAATCTAGGACTCAATGGACTCCATCTGATCCTTTATACTCTTTGTGGATCTCGGCCATTTTAGGCAAAACTAAAACAAGTCTTTGGCCTCTTCTACACAATCCTGCACATCCTTGAGATTCTTCTGAAATTTATTATGTGCAGTGGCACATTTATCCACCATTTCTGCCAACTTCCTTTCATCCACCTTCTTAGTGATCTCCTTCTCCAATTTCTGCTCTAGTCCACTAGAATATTCTTTAAAAGAATCAAGTAAAAACTTTAAATTTTGTACACCGGATAGAGAATTGTCAATGCTTACTCCAGGTGCACTCTCCTGCAGTGCCTTTACTGCTTCATCTATTAGCTTTGCACTCTTTTAATGATTTTGGAAGATTCCTTTCCTGGCGGAGGCATGAAATGCATCTCCTAGTTGTAACTAGTGTAGTGGGAACATCTTATCCATATCCACCTGACCTTGTTGTATTGGTATCTGTAATAGTTGAGGGGAGACAACTGGTTGAAACTGCAACTCAGGCCTGGAATTTGACGGCCACCCTTGCCTGTCATATGAAAATTTTGTGACGGTTTGTTCATTTAAATACCTGTCATTTTACTTTTTATGAAAAAATTTAACTGTCAAAAAAAATATTTGAAGTATCTAAAAAATCAATATATTAGTAATCTATGAAATATTATTTTATAAAATAATTATGTTAAAAAATTTACAAATTTTAGAAACTATGCATGCACTCAATTAGTAAATCCAATTGCATATAATAAATTTGATTGATAATTAAATAATTATATATATGTAATTTACATTTTGACAATGCATAGAGTATTAGATTAAGAATAATTATTTTGCACACTATGATTGTTTTTTCCATATATTTATTCTCTAATTTGTAAAATTGTATTACTATTTTGACTATAAATTAATTTATTGATTTCATATGTGTAAATATCATAAAAACACATTTAAATATCAATTTCAAATCAAATCTAGCAAGAAATAATTATATAAAATTAAAAATAGTTCAATCCACAAATTGATCTATCTAAAATCATATTTAAATATCAATTTCAAACCTATCTAGAAATAATTATATAAAATTAAAAATAGTTTAATCCTTATTCAACTCATTATCTAAAATTTCAACATGCCCACCAATAAATCAAAGTTGAATCACCTATAAAATAAACAATGCTATAAAGTGAAATTAGCTGCTATTGTTCAAATTTTTTTATAGTTTAATCTTAAATCCATCTATCTAAAAACATAAATTATTTGTAAAAGGCAAACAAAATTTCAACATGCTCACCAATAAAACCAAATGCTCTATTGAAGAAAATCAAAGATAAGAGTCACTTACACAAAATACTATAAAATAAATGTTGTTGAAAAACCAATGTTATAAAATAAATGCTTTGAAAATACAATGAAAATTTGTGCTGCGGTGAGTGCCACCCCAGTCCATCCGGTGAGTGCCTATATGGATAGATAGGGATGCTGTATTCTGAGATAGGGCCCGACTGACTTCAGATAGGGGAGACTCATATGGGGTAGGGTCACTGTGGAAGATAGATGTAGCCATCGATGGAGAGTGGCTGGATTCTGTCTGGTGAGTGTGGCTATGCTGTATTCTGTCCAGCTGCACCCAGATCTAACCCCAATTTCTCCAGCCGGAGTTGAGTTGAGTTCGCCCAATCCCATAGTTCTCTTCTCCATCTGTCACGAGCCTATAGAGAGATCTGGGTGGTAGTTCTCTTCTCCATCTGTAACGAGGAGATGAATGAAGTAGGTCAGTGCCCAGTCAGTAGAGTAACTTGTATTCGCCAACAGACCGGCGAAGCCCCATAGAATTGTAGGGGTGCCGCTACGGTTGAGTAAAGTTGCTTCCTCCCACCTCCCCCTCCCTAGAGTAGTTTTGCTTCATCCCGAGTAAAGTTGCTTCATCTCATCGCCAGGGTGGGGGGGGAATTCTAGCTGTCATTCGACCATCCCTAATTATATAACCCAGTTCCGACTCGATCGAGGAAGGGCGGCTATATATGGATAGTTGGTTGACCGTAATAAAAAAGAGGGGCGGTTCATCGGGTCTATTATTGTAGTTCGGATCGACGAACTACAGATCAACGGACTACTAAACCATAGCGGATAGCGGACGAGTTCCTCAGTGTTGAACCGGAAGAGGGAGATTATCCGAAGCTCTGTCTGGCTCCGGTCCGGAAGGATGCTGGCCCGGCACTAAGGAGATAGGGGGCACTCCCCCAGCTCGGATTCCCCAACCTCCCCGGATAGATATAGATCAGCGGATCGCCCCTCCTCCTATCCCGTGGGAACGGTTGCCATAGAAATAGAGAGGGCAATGGGTTGGAGCTACTCGGATGGAGTAGAGTCGGGGCGATCTAGATTAGATATATGGCCCCTCTCCCCATTATATTATTATTGTTGAAGGTATGCCTATATCCATATTGTTATGGAGGGCACCAAGCTTAGAGAGAGCCTTGATAGCCTAGAGAGAGCCTTGATAGCTCATCTAAACTCGGCCTTCCGGGGCACCGCATCATCCATCTCCATCAGTCGGTATCTACTGCCCCACCCCATAGCTTCCCCAGATGGATGTGTAAACTGACCCAGCACCAAACATCGAGCACTCACCACTGAGAACAAGAACACCGGTCGCCTATCTCCTCCCCCCCACCCACCCCAACGGGAACACCGGTTGAATCGAAGTCGATCGATCCATATCCATATCCATAGAATATAGAGGGGAGGGGGCCTATAGATCTAATCTCTATGGCGAGGGGCCCACCGGCCCATTCGCCCTACTATTCTAAGGGGGGGGTCGATCGATCCATATAATATATAGGGGGTCGCCTATAGATCTAGATCTACATAAATGTTCTGCCCCATATCTAAATAGACTTCGTCGGGAGAGTTGCCCCATATCTATCTAGACTTCGTCGGGAGAGTGCCCCCACCCCCACCCCATATAGAGTATAGAGTCTAGATAGGGGTCGGCGCGAGGGATCTAATCTAATCTATAGTAGAGTAGCCCTCGACCTCCTCTCCCAGATAGACGCGGACTAGACTCTCGTGCCCACTTTGTTCGATTAAAAATTGTAAAATTAGAAAATATTGATAATTAGAAATAAATCTTAAATCTTAAATTTATTGTTAATTGTAACAAGAAGTTTCTAAATTATGTAGAAAATAAATCTTGTTAAAATATTCAAAAAGTTAAAAATCAATTATATTATATTTTGAAAAGGTTTTGAATTAATATATATTTTTATAATAAATACTATAAATCATATATATTAATATAAAGCAATGATAACTATTAGTAAAAATGTCAAAAAATTTAAAAAATTAGAAAGAACTATATTTAATCTTGAAAAGATTCTATTCTCAACAGATTTTGAATTAATAAATATATTTATAATAAATCATATATATTAATATAAAGTGAAATTAGAAAGAATTATTCCAATTTCTAATTATAAACTAATTTATATTTTTATCATAAACATTATTATATATATATATGCCTACAATATTTTTTTACGGTTTAATAATAATTTGAAGTGTCATATTTATGGTTATATAAAAATGTAGCAAGTCAACTGATACGGTCTAATAAATTTCTAGGTTGTAATATACGGTCCAAAATGCAAAAAAGGTCAAATAGACCATCAAATTCCAGGCCTACTGCAACTACATGCTCAACAGACTCTTCAAGGAGTTTTTAGAAGACTCTCCAACCAATTTCTCATCAACTTCTTTCTTTTCCAAAGCCTTTTCCTTGTCACTAATGCTATCCTCTGCCTTTTCACTCTTCTTAGCATTGTCAGGCTCTTCCTCATTCTTCTTCTCATCATCAACAAATGTTTCATTGTTATCTGGTGGAGGCATATGTTCTATGTTTTGTGCCTCACTGGTCTCCGGGTTGTCTTGTACAACCTCTACATTCTTCTCTACAATCTTTTCTAATTCCAAAGGAGGGGAGTTATGTTCTATATGAGTGTCCTCATTCTCTGATTCTTCAATCTTCCCTTTTGCAATAGTATTTTCTCCTAACGAAGGAGTCCTACCAGTAACAACTTCTTCTGCAATATTCATTTCCACATCTGGAAGGGTATCATTTTGCACATTCTCTTCTTCTACTCCATGCTCATGTTGAGCATCATCATGTTGTGCAACTTCTGGTATATTGATTTTCGAAGCAGGCATATCATCATGTATGTGCTCTTCATTGTTCGGGGTCATACACAACTCCTTTACCAAGTTGGCAATCTTCTCAACAATCTCATTCTTTAACTTCTCAATATCATCTTTGTCTTGGCTCATAAGTGTAGTGATCCTTTGTTTGGTCCTAAACTCTTTGCTATACACTTGAGCTAATCTAGCTTTATCCTCATCAAAGAGGGTAGCACTAAGGCAAATGATCTTAACTTTTCATCTTCATTCATTGCCTCTTCTCTTCTTGCATACAATGCATTCTTCAGATCTTTATGCAATTGGCCTTTAATATCCTTCATGCTAACCTCAAAAGTAACAACATATTTAACAATCGCTTCTTCAATCAATGTCATCCGCAATGGTATATAATGCGGCAATTTGTTCCAACATCTCATGTTCTACAATACCATTAAACAATGCGTCTAACTTCATGGGGCTATGAGTTCTTACCGGAGGGGTAGACTTATCCTTCTTTTTCTTCTTTGCTTCCGAAGGAGCTTTTTCTCCTTTAGCTGTCTTCTCCCTTACATAGATTTTAAATTCCTTTTTCTATTTTTCTACCTCTACTTCACTATCTGTGTCAACAATGTCAACCTTGACTTTCTTTGCACTTGATTCTGCTTTTGCTACACCGGATTTCCTTGTTCTAATCAGAGGTTGTTCTTCTACCTCTTCCTCTTCTTCATCCACACTTAGATTCTTTTCCCTTGTAGCTTTGACCTTCACTCTTTTCTTCACAAGGCCTGTTTTTTGCTTTGCCAAAGCAACCTTTTCTCTCACACGCACATTCTGTTGATTTGTTGGAGTGCTGATAGACTCCTTTCTCTTAGTTCCACTGGCAGAGGGTGAATTCCCAGAAGACTTGGGGGCAACTAGAGAGGGGGTAGATGTTCTACTAGATCTTCTAATGTTGGATGCACCTTCCGGAGAGCCAAACATGCTTTTGGCTTTCTCCAGTTGCTCCTTTGAAAGGCCCATCATCTCTGCAACCTGTGCAATCATCTTTTCAACTGATTTCTTTATTTGTCTCTCCCTCTGCTACATATGCACCTCCATAGACTTCTCATATGTGCCATTTCTTTCTTCAAAGGTGTCTTTAGGTTTTCTCGGCATATGTTCTGGTAGACCAACAATTACATCCTCCGCAACTTCATATCCCATCTCTGGGATCCACACAGTCCTAGGCTCAACAACCTCCATTATGCAACAGTCCTTGCTCACCATGAAAATGATGTCATTTTTGTAATTTTCCACCACACTTCGGAATTCTTTCTCTAGCTTGCATATTTTCTTGGAAAGTCTTCCCCATAGTGCCTTCTTCTAAGTGTCTTCATCTCCTAATCTCAACAAGTGATCTCTGACTTGATGTGCCACTAGTCTCTCCTTCAACCATACTATGTTTCTAGTTTTGAGAACCTCATTAAGGAAGTAGAAAAGCAAACAGATAATCAAGGTACCAAACTTGAAGGGGAAATTGGAGTCCTTAGTCTTTTGCAAATTTTCCAAGAGTTGTTCCCTCAACAACTCACACAAATCATAGTTAGCACCTTTCTTTACCATCTCGTGTGCAATGTTGATGGTTGTTGTAGAAACAAAGTTCTTTCTATTTGTGAAAATATATCTTATACCCTATTACCATTGTTGTATATTTCACCGTAGGGTCTCTAATGTCTTTGACTGTCAGGGCTCTCTTGACATACCTAGCACCTATCAACTCCATCACCATTTCATTCTTTATTGATTTGAGTGTCGGAATTGGTCCGGTTGAGCATAAACCCGTGACAACCCTAATCACCTCCTTGTTGATTAAATGTGGAATATCCAACCACATAAAACTATCATGAATTTTGCTCAGGGTGTATCTGACCCACTCATCCACGTAGCAAAAGATAGGGAAATTGTTCCACACATCGAGCTTCTTCTCCACCAAACTCTCAAACTCGGATTTTAATTCAAATTGATCTCTGATGAGTTTTTTAAACCACACATCTCCTTGGTTAGAGTGATTATACTCATCCAATCTAGCATGTATGTAAATTCTTACATCTTCCATGTGCAACACACCATACGGAATGCTCGAGAATGCACCATCTGAATCAGTCATCATCAACTTATCAGGTTGCCGTTTCAATTTCGGACAAGGTCGGTCCACAACCTCTACAACTTGTGGGGTATACATTTTGCAATAAATTGAAAGCACTTTAGAAACTTAGGGCAAATGGAAACTGTAAATACCTTTTAATCGCCACCGGTTAGGGTTTTGTGCACAAGAATGCTTCTCTTCGCTCCTTCACTGCTCTTCTCTTTTTAAATACTCGTTTGCAAATGACTTAGACATATGTTAAATCAATTATAAAGCCTTTTTGAAATAACCTAATTCACATTGAATGCACCGATCTAAAGTTAGGCAAAAAAGTTGATAACCCTAACTATAATGCATAGTCACCTTCAATTACTTTGCAAACTTCCGTATTTTGATATTTCCCACTGGTGTTTTCACCAATAGGTCAAGCATATCGACCTGCATCTCATATCAACGTGTTGAGGGCATCAACACCATATCTTTGGCAGGGGCTTAATGATGGTTTGTTAAAACTCCCCCTGAGTCAAAGCTCTTAACTCAATTTTTGGAGGAAACATCTACACAAGAAGCTAGCACAGACTCATCCTTAACTTCATTATCCTCTTTCTTTTTCCATATCTTGCTCATCTCTTTCTTCATCTCTATTGGATCCAATGTTCCACAAGGACACGTCCCCCCCAAAAAACCCCACATTTCCTAGACATCCTCGTCTCGGAGACTTGGGGACTTGGGGTGGACATCCCCCCACCAGCCCACCACCAGCACCACTATCCCACCGCCAACATTGCCATCTCCAAGACACCGCTAGGACTTCAAGGACGCCGAGGTATCCTCAAGATGGCTAGAGGACTCCTAGTTGTCTCCAAGATGTATAATTCTTATACTTATACATCTTTTTATAACTATTTTTTCAAGTACTATATGTATTTTAGTGCCCTGCCACAACCTTGCCACCGTCCCCCCACCGTCCCCAAACTTAGGCCCTTGGTCCCCCCATCCCTGAAACCTGTCCCCACGTCCCTGCGTCCCCTCATCAGGAAACTCCGTGGAACTATGACTGGATCAATCTTTTCCACTAGATCATTCTTCTTTACTAGATCAACCTTCACATTCTTGCTTCTGTAAAACTTAGCAATGTGTCCTAACTTATTGCATTTGTTGCATTTGACATTTTGAACAAGCTACTTCCACCCATTTTGGATCTGCATTGATTAGCTTTGTGCCCAAATCCATTGCATGTATAATAGTAGCCATTAAAAGATTGAAACATCATACAATTGTTATAGCCATTCATCATTTGATTTATGCATTCACTAGCTCTATGACCGAATCTTTTGCATATAAAATATTGATTGGGAAATGATTGAACGTTTTGATTCATTCTACTTCTGCATTCCATAGCTTTATGTCCAAATTTACTACAAGAATAACAAAAACCATTAAAAGATGGGTACCTTTGTGCATTTGGTTGTCTGATAAGTGGTTTTGAAGTCTTTCCTCTGATTTTGAACCTACTTGCCATTTCTCTTCTTGTCCTCAATCTTCTTTTCAATCTTGTTTGGAGCTTGATCTATCTTTGAGCTTTCACCTTTCTCAAACCCTAAT
The DNA here is from genome assembly GCA_007258455.2 of Sequoia sempervirens. Taxonomy (NCBI): domain Eukaryota; kingdom Viridiplantae; phylum Streptophyta; class Pinopsida; order Cupressales; family Cupressaceae; genus Sequoia; species Sequoia sempervirens. The sequence continues at coordinate 43,381 of VDFB02263512.1, forward strand.
CCTTCTTTGTCTTTAGATACCTTCTAATTTGCAATCATATCATCAACCATTGTAGTACTCTTCTTGAATCTTTGTTTTCTCCAGACCTGATCTCAAGGTTACAACTTCCAGTTCAAGCTTTGAGCATTCTTCAGATGTGTCTTTCAGCTTAGCATTCAGGCAGTCTTCAACTCTTTTACTTTCTTCAATCTGCAATTTCAGGCTGGGAATGACTTCATTTGTTGAGCTCTTTGATCCTGTCTGTAGCTTTCTTGAGTTTCTCTCTCAATATCTTAATGCATTCATTTGCATCACTAAGATCCTTTTTCAGATCTCTATTCTCAGATTCTGCTTTATTCAAATCATCCAAGGCAGATTTGAGTTCTTCCATATCAACAATGCAATCTTCTTCAGTAAATCCTCACATAGAAATTTCTTTTGGAGGACTAGAATAGCTCCTAGTAGCCATGTGTTCAACTTCAAGATCTACCTCAGCGATCAAGACAATTGAAGGAACCAAGCTTTGATACCAATTGTTCAACACCCAGAATACTGAGAGGGGGAGTGAATTAATATTCTCTTAAACCACTTAAACATTTGAACATTCATTCCACACATCATATTCAGTTTGCAGTAAGGAAAGAAACCATCAAAGCATACAACACATGAACACCAAATTTTTACGATGAAAACCCAAAAAGGGAAAAACCACGGTGAGGATTAGCTCACAATATATTATAACCGGTTATAAGATATTACAGAAAGGCTCATTGCCAGGTCGACTCACTGTCTAGTGGACTCATTGTCCAGAGAAAAAGACAAATAGAAGAGGGGTGGCTCACTGCCAAGATTTGAACTACTACAAATGCATCTACAATATGGGAGAAATACAGTTCCACTGAAGCTCAAAACACTAAATATACACACTTCATATTACTCTGCTCTAACACTCTCCTTTGCTCTGCATTTGCATCACATTCACATGCTTTGCTTAAGAATTCTCATCACACATATTCTATAGTACTTCTCGCATCTCATATCATCTCCACAACACCAAAAATGATCTTATACTCGTTACATTCGCAATCACCTACAACATCAATTAGGTCGGCCTAATTAGATGCTTCGTGCATAAAATTGTTGTTTTTATGATCAGATTAAAGACAAAATTTAATTCAAAATAATCATACAATAACACAGCAGATACCCTAGGAAAACCCTCCTCTTGAGAGAGAAAAACCCGGCAACAATATATCACTTATATATTGAATCACAAGAAGAATGTCTCCTTTACAATAGGCCGATATAAAGGCCAAAATATGATGCAACACAGAAATACAATAATGCAATTTGCTGATGATAACAACTCAATCTTCTACTATATCGATTTCCTCTTGATGAAGAACTTGCACTTTAATTATTTTGATCTCAATGATGAACACGAATGGAATGGATGATTATTGAACAATGAAACACATCAAATATATATACAAGTGGAAAGGGAGAGACGCATCCCTTGATACTTCATGTCAGTCTCCAACCAAGAGATATAACTCTAAATAATCGCGTCCCTTCATAAATGAGGTCGGCCTCACTTAATAACAATTATTAATTGTCTCTTAATGAATTCGCATTCATAAGGTATATGATGTCGGCCTTTTAGAGAACGCACCACTTCATGAGATCGAGCCTTCAAAATATGATATTACAATCCAAATAGCCGTTAAGGCTATCATTTGAATTGCCTTCAGGAAGACGAGAAGTGTTGGAAGTAGCAGCCCAACGCTGCTCTATAACATCAACAAAAATGACTTGTCAACCCAAAACATGCTTCATGCCACAATCTCAAAACTTATAACGCATCAAATAGGTCGGGGTGGACCTATTATAGCGCCTACATAACTGATCAACACTTATCTAAACTCAGCATAACGCAAAATATATTAGGTCGGCACTGTTGGTGACCTAACATCAAAATTCACCAACTGATCATACTCAAACCTACACGTGAACCCCCAAACATCACGCCACTTGGAACTTAGATGCAACTGACACCTGTAAACACTTTCACAAATCCGCAAGACCATATATTCTTTTGCGGTGAAGTGCAGATTTATCAAAACATACACTCTGCACTGGAAACACTGTCACTGGAAGACTTGATACATTGTTACTCATAACTTCTGAACCAAAGGGAAAAACAATATGAAAGCTTGGATTTAGACTCCTTTGACCTTCTTAAAAATTGCCTTAGAACCATAGAGAAAAATTCTTCAATGCAAACCAACGCAGACCAAAAACCGAATGCACTGTACACAGAAAACTATGTTCTAACACTTAGCCAATTCTACAACTCAATTGTCTACACCAGATCAAAACTTCTTGCATTTGTGCACTGGATTATCATCTTCATGCACACTCATGTTCCATCAATCAGTCTAACATCAATCTTCATACCAAGCCACAATGTTGACATCGATGACAACACTATATCTGCACATTGTGTATCTTATGTTCATGTTGCCAACAAGCATATCAATGACAAGCTCCTTAAACTTTCAACACCATATAACACAAAACAACCAATCTAACATTAACACTTATATACTAGCAAACCCCCCAAAACAAAAGGAAACACAAGGTAGATCCATTACGATGCCCAACATTCGAAAAACCAATGAGACATACTCTAGTAGAGACCAAAATAGCAAAAGGAACTAATCCACATGCATGACCGGTACCTCCTCCAAGCTTGCCCTGTTTGTTCTATGACCACCAATAATTCAATCTTTGCCATGTGAATCAAGACCTTGATGAGTACCTTAATCTCTCCCATATTACCAAGGTGTGTTGCCTCAATAACCATTTTAAAGGGATGAAACAATCGTTGTTGCCAACCAAATGGAGTTTCATCCTTTCCATTGCATCTACCAAAGCATGGAACATATCAATCAAAGCCAATTGCACAATTTTCCCCACTCACCACCATATCTGCATAGTCTAATATGGCCTCCAATCTATTTTTGTAATCCAGCTTAACAAAAAACATATCAAGTGTTCTCACCATTGCCCCGTCACAAATACACTCCTACAGCTTCATCACAAAATGTATCATGATATCAATGTTCACTCTCAACAACTCGTTCCCTTGCAAATACTTCTCACCTAATTTAAGAGCAATGGCAAGGCACGTGATGGCATCACAAAGGGAAAAAAATTTCCCAAGTTGATTCTCTGTGATAGAACCCTTGAAGGCCATCTCTCTTTTGAACGTTTGAAGCTTCACCACCTCCATCTCAAACCATTGCCAACAAGACACAAGAATGGATGCCACTAACAAAGACTCATCAAATGACACAATCTTTGCCTTCTTATTAATGTCTCAAATGCTTGGGCGGCTGCTTATCCACTTTTTTGTCTTGACCAAGGTTTTTTTTTGTGATTTTATTTGCTTTGGAGTGGGCAATTGTGCTTTAAACATACACCAATCACTTACTCATCTCCCATCATTGTTCATGAGTACAATATCAAATTAATTGATTCAAATATCTTCCTCAAAGATTCATTCTTTAGTATTATTATAGATGATGCAATTTTTCTCCATAATTCATCAACTTATCAACCGCCATGTTTTCGTCTTGGTAGAAATGTTATGATTTATAGCTTGAGAAGGAATCAAGCAAGCTCCAAGTTTCTTGGAGAATGTTATTAGCACACCAATTTGTCATATTTTTTATAGCATTTATAATCACAATCAAATTTGGGACCAACCTAATTTTTTTCATTGCATCCTTCTCTTGAAAATCACACCAAGATCAACTTCAATATCAACCTCTTCCCAAAATATTTATTCAAACTTTAGAATTCATTGAAATCCCACACATTTTATATCATGCGGTAGCATTAACACTTCATTTTTTAGTTCAACAATTGCTTGGATTTTAACATCATCCTCGATTTCCCCTATCAGGTACACTATGTCCAACCTTTCTCCACACCTAAGTTTTCTCAAGGTTCTTCCCAAGATCCAAAGAGTCATTAATTGTTGGAAATGTTGTCATTGATGTCAAGTGGAAAGAGTCATTGATGTTAAGATAAGTATGACTGAAGATAACAAAGCATAAATGTTTAAGATAAACCAACTGAAGATAGTGTTGAAGAAATTGTCATTGATATCAAATGAAGAACATGGTATGGTATGTAGATGATCATATTAACTTTCAACATTCAGACTTATAAATCATATTTGAGGAACTCAGATATATGCTCAGATATGAAGATCTTGCTATTCAGTTTGAAGACTTTTTAGACTTCGTAATTGTGATAAATTGCAATGGACGTATCTATATCTCATACGGTTCTTTCTGGCATATACATATTATGCTTCGCTGTTGGAGTCACCTTAACTAAAGAACATCATGTCAATTCCAAGTGGAAATCACTCCAAGAACGTCCAACGTATTAAGAAAAAGAATAATTATAATACAAATGCGGCTATTAAGATAACGTATTTTTGTTAAAGAAAAAATGAGTATAATATTAAGATAAAAAGAATGATTAAGATAAAAGTGCGGTTGTCAAGGTAAAGATATGAATAAATCAACTTGACTTATCTCTTGATCAAAGGGTGCGAATATATCAAAGGCGTCTTTCAAAGAGGGATGCGTATGGAGTCTTTAAGAAAAATCGTGCTTTATGAAAAGACGTTTGTCTTTGAACAGGTGCGAATAAATAAAAGGATTAAATGAAACACGACTTCATTTGGAAAGACGTGGCTCTCACAAGTTAAATAAAACACGGTTTCTATTGGAAAGACGTGGCTCTCAATTTAGAGAGGTGCGAATCTTAAAAGGAAGTATATTGATCTGTATTGACTAAAATAATAAAGGAACACATCTTAGTTTGCTAAACACATTCAAGAAGTATGCTTTATGAAAAGACGGGTCTGTAGATGAAAGGTTGTGTTGTTTCCTTGAAGAAATCAACCACTCCAAGAAGGTGCGATTTGTTCAGTATGAACAGATTTAATAAATCAAACTCTAAATCTGTGGTTTAAGAAGAGACGTCTCTTTCTGAGAAAGTTATGTAAACAAGCAGCATGATCATTCATTAAGTGTTTGCAACCCTTGAGTAACTTATATATGTGACATCAAATCTTTTTGAGTAGTGTGGTTGTTATAGGATAAACAGTTCAGTCTAAAGACCCATCTCCTTGTGTGGGCTTAGGGTGATATCATTTATCACATAGAGCAGATTGGAGAGTTGGGAATGTGCAGATCAGATTGAAGGCTGTCATACATCCATCAAGACAAGGTTTGGTGCCTTGCACTAGGGGTTGGTGCTCCTTGTAGGTAGGAGCCTACTAAATTTGTAAAGGTCTAGGTGTTCCTTGTAGGCTACATTCTACTAAATCATCTTGTTGTAAATCTGTAGGTTGGTGCCTACTTTGAAAAAATATTATTTCAATAAAGTTGTGTCAACTTGGGGAAATTGATTCATATCAAAAAGTTGATTGTAATAAGTTTGAAAAAGATTAAGAAATAAAAGTTTGTGATTGATTTACTGATTCACCCCCCCCCCCTCTCAGTAAATCTTTTGTGCTCTTCAGATCAACTTCAATATCAACCTCTTCCCAAAATATTTATTCAAACTCTAGAATTCATTGAAATCCCACACATTTTATATCATGCGGTAGCATTAACACTTCATTTTTTAGTTCAACAATTGCTTGGATTTTAACATCATCCTCGATTTCCCCTATCAGGTACACTATGTCCAACCTTTCTCCACACCTAAGTTTTCTCAAGGTTCTTCCCAAGATCCAAATGTTCAATTTCCTATTCCTAATGACCCAACTGACTTGCATTCTAGTGTTTGATTCTAGCTTCCCAAATTTTAACTTCTCAACTTCCAACTTACTTGTTTCCAACTTACCAGCTTCCATGTTCTAGAAGTCTATCATATTCAAAGTTCAATCTGATTTCTAGTGTCTAAGACCAAGGACCTCACCTATAGTGATTCTTTTCACTATCAAATTTCTAAAATTTTCTGCAAGATTCATCTTTGGCTTGAAATTTATTATTCCTTCTTGTTATATAACTACATTTTTTCCATGAATGACTTATTATTGTTTCTCAGTAAAAATTCTAGTAAACAAACTTCCTCCAAATGGACTTCCTTTGCATATACTTCAAGCCTAACAAGAGCTCTCAAACGTGATATAAAATGGGCTTGAGAATTGTCAAGATATTGAGAATTAAGTTTCTAAAGAAACCCTTGTTTCTTCTCTGCAATGTTATTTTACCCTTGAAAGCATTTCATAATAAATGCAAATCTTAAGAGAGGCTTTAAAATTGCAAGCTATATCCTCCTAGCCTCTCAATGATCTTGTCATATTGATTTGCGATGCTTCATCCAAGAACTCAAATTGATTCTACCTTCTTCTACATGATTAACAAAATCAATGGCCCCAAAATTCTTGTTCACATTACGCCCATCATGTAATTCAATAGGCTTCAAATCTGTGTTCTCCTCAAAGGTGTTGCATCTTAAATTACTCATCAATTTAGAATTTGTGTTACTCAACAACTTTTCATGATCTAACTTGTTCTGCACTAAATTGGTCTATATGCTCATTTCTCTCCACCAACAAGACAACTTAATCTTCCTCTTTATCTCTCTTGTTTAATTTTATTTCCATTTCTTCTGGCTCAATCCATTCTGCCAACTTAGTATGATGTGAGATTATGTTGTCATCTAGACTATGTTGCAGCACTTGACCCACAATGATGTCTTTGAACTTCCATCACTAGATTCAAAGCAACTCTCACTTCTCTTCCTATACATTGCTCCCAAGCTAGATAGCTTGCTTTCTTTCTTATTTTTCAATGATGTGCATGAAATTTTATATTTATTAATGTTCAAATAGATCAAATAGATATATTATGCAAGACAGATTCTCATAAGCCATATGCAATTTTATATGACTTCTCAATAATAATAGACTCTCAAGAGACTAATTATTTCTATCTGTGGAAAATTAAATACGAAGTATGAGCCTTGAAGACATTTACATTTTATAACTTGTGCATACAATGAGCAGTTTTCAAGTTTGTATTTATTGTCCCACTGCTATAAGCTGCAGTAGAAATACATAATTCAAGATGAATCATGTAGATATTGTGTTTAGCAAAAAAGCTATCTTTTCAACACAAAAGAAAATAGGACTTGGCAACATTTGTACATTTTTTAAGAAGAAAAGTGATTTTCTTATCCCTTCTAGATGGATTGCCAATACATGTCAAATACTCTTAACAAATAATTTGATGGATGATTTGGGAGGGCGAAGCATGTGAGCACAGCACCAGATAAGTGCTATAGACTCGCATCTTTCTCAAGAATGATACATGGTGTGCCAAATCACTATAAATATTTATATCTGCTTCATTTTTATTGACAGAAAAATAAGTAAACACTCCATTAATAGAAGATTCAAAATGATCTTAACTTGCACGATACGGATTCAAGGTTCGTAGTTGAACAGCTTGGTATGATCTAAGATTGCAGAACATGTGAATCCCAGTCACTATCACAAAAGATGCCATCAATAAAGATCCTGATGAACCAGCATAGCTCGACAAGGCAATGCCAAACATAATTCCAAGAGATTTGCTCACCATTCCTTGAGCTTCACCCTTGGCTATTACCTGCCAGCAGGAAAAGAAAACTTTAAAAAGACATTTTCTAGGGAAGATATATTATGAACTACAAATGAAAAGACTTCATAGATGAAAATTTAACAGCAGAAATACTAATATACACATTAAATATATGCAACAAACTATGAATTTAATTATGATTAATAAAAGGTGTCAATGGGACCACCATAAATAAAAAATTACATTTTTTCACAGGAAGCTACCCACAATCTTTAAATCCAAACTAAGAAGCACCATAGTCTTCAACTGTTTAATCTAACAAACATCTTATATATGAATGTACATTCAAAAATTTAAGTAATTTTACCTCTGCAAAATTACGCTGTGCAGCAAATCCTGCATAAAAGCAGCTCTTTGTAGCAGCCTGTTCAATTTTAAAGGATCAGGAAATCTACAAATGAAAGCGTGAATAGTGAAAATGAAACAAGATCAACATAGGCTTTTCCAAATTGAATATAACAAAAGCGAAGAACAGATATCAACTGCTATGGCATCAGAAATAACAATTTTCTATAGTATTGTATTTGCAATTCATAATTCATATGCCTGTTTTTCCCAACATCCATTACCTTTAAGTGACATCCTGCACATTCACATGAACAGGAAAGTATCATTTACAATATCCTTCATGATTCTTTTGAATTCTGAAACCGAGACCCTAAGTAAATTCCAATTAAAAATGCTTTGACATCCACAATCAACCACAAGATAACATAGTTCAATAATCTACTAAACAAATTAATTTACATTTGATTCATTGAGGTAAATCTCCACATGACACATTCCCCTTAGAAAACAAAAACTAAAAGATAATTTGCTAATTTTGAACCCAAAGTCAACTTAAATTAGTCTAGAAGGAGATGCACATTCGTTGAATGTTTGGGGAGTAATTTCATAAGAATTTTGGACCCAAAAGCCCCAAGTAAACAAAATTTGATAACCGAGCTCATGTTTATAGCAAGCCCCGAAAAAAAAAATTGATCATTGATTTGCAAAGTGCATCCCTGACCATTCATCTATCAAAGTAATTATGTGCACATGTGTCCATGAATAGACGATAACTAGGGGTAGGTAGTTGTTAAAACTTATGATGGAATCAAAACCAAATTATGCCAATTATATTAATCTATAAGGAGCATAGCCCTCCTATAGATATTGGCATATAGAATCCAAACCCAAGAACCCAAGTATGTTAGAATTTAGTAAAGGGTTGAATCCAAGGGAAAGTCATAGAAGCCTACAATCTAGCCTCGCAGACATGCATATTTGTTGATTCCTCGAAGTGTTTCCCAACCATGGATATCTCGAGAAAACTACATACTGACATGTGTCCCAAAGAAAGATGCTAATGTAAATCATGTTAAGGCCGAACCCAACCTATATTATGTTCTATTTTACTAGGATTCTCACTTTCATTGTGGCCTTAAACCTAAACCCTTGAATTTTACAAACCCAAAGTATCAAGTAAAAATGGGTTCATAAAGTTCTCGCATCAAAAGAAGTAATACACCATAAGTCTGAGTTGTCCAAGTAGCCAAGTTTAAGGATCAAACCGATCAAGGAAAGCCACATTTCATGTCTCGAGTGGCCCAATGGTCAAACAGCTAAACAAGGATCATGCATCTATCATGAGCTCATTTTTCCCCATTAGACAATTTAAAGTGTCTGGATATTGACCATCCATTGTCAAGGGCATTTAGTGAGGTACATTTAGCTACCACCTCATTGTTGCAAGGTGCCATGTTGTCCTTCATAGAGACCAACACATAATGTTTGGTCTCAACAAAATTTGACAATTTGTTTTAAACCTAAACATGAGTTGCAACTCATTCACGGGTAGTCACACTAAAATAAAACTTGTTTCAAGGACACACATGAATCCTAGCTACATATGCTTATCCCTATGAAGTTTTTAAGTGATTAGCTTAGAGATAAGGAAAACAAAAAAAATAATCTAAATTTTAGTAACCTATTAGGTTGTTTCATGCCACTTTGTATTGCCAACGTGTTAAGAGCCTCATCTTCTTAGCTCACACATGTTCTAGCATTTCTTTTGACATTGGTATGGTTCTTGCTTTATACAAGAGCCACATGAGCTAAACTAGAAACCTCCCAAGAAGATATTGCATTATGTTAAGGGCACACACAAATATAGGATACCCTACACAACATGCAAAGATACAAATTTGGTCGAATAAATAGATTTAGACTAGGCTGGTGATTTTGACAATCATAAGTCTACATCAAGTCACAACTATTAGTCGAGCAAGAAGTAACATGTTATAGCTCTATCTTCCACCGATGTTGAGAATTGGGAGGTTGTTTATGCAACCATCGAGGCCATCTAGTTGGTATTCCTTTCCGTCGGCCTTTAGTCATCCATTGTGATAATCAAAATGCCATCTAGACCACAAGGAACCCGATCCATCATTAAAGAACTAAACACGTTAAGGTCCATATGCACTATATTAGAGAGCTCATTTAGGATAAGGCCATTAAATGACAGTTTTGTCCTCCTTTGAAGTAAGATGTAAACACCTTAACCAAGCCCTTCACAAAAAGCAAGTATGTTCATCGACAAGCTTTGTCGGGGATTCAGGAGGCTACCTAGTCCTCCCTATCTTTTCTCTCTTCTTTTTGGGGCTTTCTCTCTCTTCTTTTCGAGGCTTTCTCTCTCTTCTTTTCGAGGGACTCTATCCTTCTATGGGGGATTCTTTTGTAAATGGACATCTAAGATGGCACTGTCTTGTCAAGACCCATTTTTATCCACCTACGTAGCACTTAAGTGGGGTGTTGGCATAGCTATGCATTTATTACACCAAAGTTTAAGGTTACTAGGTAGTTTGTTTATATAGGTTTATTTTCTGTTGTCCTTTTTGGAGTGTGAGGAATCACCCTCTTCCTTAGGTGTTACACCTCTCTTTTTTTATAGTGAGGTGTCATTTCATTCCCTAAAAGTTACACTTCTTGAAGGGTAAGTTGTCAACCTCTTCTTCTTGTTATATTTTTTTATAAATGTCACTTGATTGTATTTGTTCTAAGTTATTGGTTCATTTAGTAGAGGCTTTGAATATAGGCCTTGTTCAAACCCAATTCATTGTGGCCAAGGATTTAGCCAAAGGAAAGAAAACATTCTATGGGTTCATCCCAAACAAACCCTAATGAAAACAAACAAAACCTAGGTGGAACCCAAAAAATCCATATGAACCTACAAAGATAAAAAGGCATTTTTAGACGTATTTTAGACTACAATAACATTTATGCCCAAGGCAACATGACGGAGGTGAATTCGTGCAAGAAGCAAGAAGTCAAAAGCCAAGGTGTTATCAAAGGAAAACACTGCATAGGAGCAGTTTTTCAAGCACATTTGTTGGCAATCTTCAATGGCAAACATTTGAATCAAGGCCTCAAATTCTTGCATTAAGGAGTCCAATACATCTCATACTTTGACAAAGTCAACAGAATTTACCAATACTACATTGGTTATTACTTTAAAACTACAAACAATCACAAATGCAAATGTTTGTTCATTTATGTATTGACGTTATTTTCTTTTTCTTTTGTCCAAGTGGTTAAAACTTAACACTCACACCTATCATCCTGCTTAGTTTAATATTTTAAATTTAATATATCATATTAATTTTTTATATTTTTAGATTTAATATAATATATTTAAACTTAAATATTAAAAAATTAATACAATTAAATTTCAATTTCAATTTTTTTAATTTAATATAGTATTTTAAAATTTTAAAATTATTTAATTTAATATTAATATATTTATATTCTGAACTTAATTCCTGTTTTTAGTCTGTAAATATGTATATATTTCTGATTTTTATATGTTTTTGTATGGCTGAACCTAAAACAAACCCAAACCCTTTTTTTGGCTGAAACTGCTTAACAAACCCCCATACCCAAACCCAAAATGGTAGCTTCACATTTATTCTTTACACTTTTATCAATCGAATAACCAGATTTATTTCCATTGAATGTTGTAGTCATTTCTTTTGTATGTTGAATCTATGTCATTTCCTTGACCAAATAGGTTATTGTAAATAGCTTTAAGGCATTTGTTCTTGAATAGATATTTCATGTTATTATCTGAAATTTTACAAGTGGCAATTGGTGATTGTGTGCATGACTGCCCATTGCCACCTCACTACTCAAACCAATGCTTTAATAAATATGATTCATTTTCCATATTGAATAATGGTCTCCTAGCTGCAATATCCGTATTGTTTGTCTTTTCCCGCTTAATTATAAAAGTAGCAAGGCATTTAAGGATGAATGGAAATATTGCTAACAGTCTTTAAAGTCTTTAGTGGCTTATACCACCTATATTATTCTTCTTCATTATTGCCTTGCACAGAGGCACATATAGTGACTAACTACATCACACCTTTGCATACTCTGCAATAATCTAATATTGTGTTCTTAATATTTGAATGCAAAACCACATTTTATCTATTTAAGGCCACCAAACCTACATGATTCTCTCACCATCTCCTATGAATGTAGATAAGACCAGGATGCTTGCACATATCTTCAACATCAATATTGCTTACTCTTTATTCCCTTGTATATAGAGAGCTATATACAATCATTAGTCAGTTTAGTTGCATCACATGTAACATGATAGTCTGTGCTATTCTTAGACAGAGTTAAATCTAAATTAGAATGGCTTATTGTGTCTAAGTCAAAAGTTATACCAATAGGCTTCTACACAAGGAAAGTACTCAATCAATGTATCTATTTACATAAGCAGTATCTTAAAATGCACACATATCATGCCTACTTTTATTAACTACTAGATATAGCTGTAAGACGTTGAGGTACCTAACATCTACTGTACAAGCAATCAGCATACATTGTACTACACTGAAAGTTTAAGGTCACCAAACTACAAGCCAAGAATTAATGTGTACAATCTGAATCAATGCCATAAGTAACAGAGTTTTCTTCTCTCTGAACTAAAAGAAAAGTGTTGGGCTATTCTGCTTTACAACCAAAGTAAACCTCATTATGCAGAATCACTAATTGTTCTTACATTTCAAAGTGGTGGAAGTGAAGATACCTGAATTAAACCTGATGCTGATCGGCCAGCTCCTGCAACTGCACCAAGATAGACAAAAAGGTGAGGAAATACAGGAGTTAGGAGCTCCATACCACAGGCAGTGTTTTCTAAAATATCTGCAAAAAGTCTCCAACCCTTTGGATGAACATCAAAATGACGCCCATACTTAGATAGCAGAATTTTACTCAGGTAGCCAATGCCATCTTTCAGGACCCAATTCACTGCTGCAGCTGTTGGAATAGCACCTTTACCCAATCCTATAGCATAAAGTAATGCCTGCAAGCCAATCCACAAGCAAATAAAAAAATTAACTATCTTTCATCCATTCAAGGCCCTTTCCCATAATTGTTAAGAGTAAACTGTCTAATATCTTAAGCAGAATAGGAAAGAATTCTCAATCTTGGTTTGAGTGCAAAAAAAATTTATTACAAAGGTCAAAAAAGACCATAAAAGAGACAAAGAAAATAATTTGTGAACTTCACAACAAAGTCATTGTACAGTGTTCTGTGAATCGTTCTAGAAACAAAAGTTAAAAAACAATTGCCTTTAGATGATTTTAACTAATTCTTCAAGCAAAGAATTTACTATTCGAGGACAACTAGCAGAGACTCGGTTCAATGTTTTTATACAAGGAATAAAGTATAACAGGCTCTGAGCCATATAAACCAGGGTCTGAATTTTTGCAATAGCCTGATAGGCACCACACCTCCTTTTTTTTTGTATCCACATGTTTTCCTCAAGAAGGAGATGAATGGATGATGTGGCTATAAAAGCAGTAATTAAAACACTTAAATAGATATTTTTAAGATTAATTAGATGGGGAAATCTAAAGGGACCTCTGTCCAAAAAAAATAACAGAAATACAAAATACAAATATAGATATACACATTGAGCAAAGCTCAAATAATAGGAACAGCACAAAATCGAGGCAAAAACAAAGGAACACCAAAGCTGCTAACCACGAGAACCACCATTGCTAACACCACCCAAGACCACTGCCGCTACCAATGACAAGAACAAAACAAGGCCTCCAAAACCAAAGAAAAGCCACAACCAGGAATGCCAGGAATGCCCGCACAATAAAAATAACCCAACAGAAATAACCAACCAACCTAAACAACCCCCCAACACTCTCCACCAAATGAATCTACATCAATCCATCTAGCTAATCCCTCCACTCCAAGCACATTTTTGCCCCATGTTTACAGTAGAGTCAAGAGACAAAAACCGAACTCCAAGAATAGCGTATGTTTTCTACCTCAATAGTGCATATTTTTCCACAGAATACCAGAATTGTGTAGTCAATAGTGACCTCTAAGCACCCTCGACGATGTGTAACCATTAAACCCAACATGACCTTGCCCATCTCTGAATAGTAGGCTCATAATGCATGCACCTCCTTCCAAAGATCACTCAACAATTCATTCACAACACCAACATTTGAAAGAGCCCACTCATTGGAACCTCCACCTAATTTCTTCCCTTTACCATCCAATTTTGTTGAAGAGATAAAAATTGGCATCCCCTCAAATTGATCCAAAAGCAACTTCTAGAGCAGCCATACCCTCTGCATAGCATCTGGGACATAGAGAGTCAATTTCAAAATGAAATCTTGGCTAATCATGACCTTAGACCGAGGAGGTCTCTATGAACCTAAACTATCCTCCCCAAGAACAACTTTGATGAAACTTCACAAAGTCAAAGCCTTACAACTGAAAATGGAAGCAAGCCTACTATCAAAGACAATACATTGATTTGTAAATCCCTCACATGCACCACTTTAATGGAGATCTCAGTACCTTACAAAGAATATCATACGCATGGAAGTAAAACCACACTTAACATAATGACAACAAATGAATCCCACCGGCACCCAAAGACCAAAGGGTCTTAAAAAAGATGGGGGGTGATGAATCATCATGGCTTAAATGGAAAATGAACATCTAATCCCTCACAAAACAAAGAAAAGTGACTATATAACACAATTATGGGATCCTGATCCATACCATAATTAGCTTTCTGTCTGCAATGTTGGTATTTACTTCACAAAACTTAGATCCCAAAGCTAATGCTTCTTATACATAATGCCTAAAATCCCAGTTAGGGCATGAGCCTTTCTTCAATGCATTGATTACAATCAAGGAGTCCCCTTCCACAATTAAATTTTGCATTCTTCTAGCAGTTGCCAACTTGTCACTGCCATACCAGCCACAATCTTTCCCATTCAGCTTCATTATTGGTTCCTACTCCTAGTAAGAGAGAACCACCAGAACCACCATGCAAAAAGTTACCACCTACATCTCTGACAAGGAAACCTACACCAACATTGCCAGATTTCCACAAGATACACCATTAAAGTTTAATTTTACAAAATTTTCAAGGAGGGTCCCAATCCTAATTCTTCTCATCAAAAACACTTGAAATCCCCTCTATTTCTATCAATTTTAAAGTCTCTTACCCCTTGAACATAATTGATATTTGTTTTCATTTAAATTTATTTTAAGATAAACTTTGCAAACAAGAAATGAATTGTTGCATCGAATGATAAAAATTAAATTAATATATATGCAAATGTAAGCCTGGAAACGATAATCTCTATTAGTTTTTTTTCTTAAAAAGTATAAATTACTAAATTAGTAGTCCTCAAAACATAGTTTGTAACTCCCAAAGAATGTGTGTAGTAGCCATAGATTGCCATGATGTTGGAATATTATATCAATAGTTTCTAATGTCCCCTTCTTAGCAATGATCAGTGCAGTTGGTCGTTAGCCTATTTTGGGGGCCCGTAGGCTAGTCAGGAGCAGTAATTAGGATTTCCTATTTTCTAGGAGGATGTTTTGGCAGTTCTGGAGGCTTGTATGTTGGAATTTTGCAGTTTGGATTATGGATTCCTTCTGAGTTTTCAGAGAGCTTCGCAGTGGTGTGACATGCAACTGAAACAGAGGACTTTTCCGGACTTACTATTTTAGTAAGTTGTGATGGCTGCTCAAAATGTGGTTAAAATGCATATGGACGCACTTACTATTTTTAGCAATATTCTATTTTTAGTAAGTACTATTTTTAGCAGGGTTTTAGCAAGCCAGTTCAGAGGCTATTTCTAGAAGGTGTTCAGCAATTTGATACTATAACTATATTTGGCAGGGCAGTATATACAATTTGGTCTCCAACTATTGAGGTATTTAATTTGGCAAGTTAAATATTTGGGGAGATAGTGTTTAAGTGAAAAATATTTCCTATGTTATGGACGACTTCATAAGGGAGATATTTAAGTTACTTCTAAAGTATTTTTCACTTAATAAAGTGGGACGCCAAACTTAAGCTTTTTTGCATTTTTAACAAAGTCGTCTCTTCCTCTTATTTGGACGCCATGTCTAGGTGGCTAATGAAGTTGCAAATGAAATGCAAATTTGAAGTGAAATGAGAATCTCATTTGGGCACCCTAATTGGAGGGAAAAGAAGATTTGAATTTGGGAGAGAAAAAGGTTATAAATAAGAGTGTTAGGCTCTTCATTTGATTATCCATTATCTTTCATACTGAAATGCTGCTGAAATTGTTTCAGGCTTTAGCTTCGAGGAATGCATACCTCCTAGTTACTTCCTTCTAGTCTTCGTGCTTGAGAGATAGTACCTAGCTGGATATGAGACTGCTTCTCATTCAGAGATAGCAGATTGAGCATTATTGTTGAAGTTTTGATGTTTTTCTCAATTTTACAAGTTGCTAGTTTTGAAGTGCTGAAGTAGATTTTCGATCTTAAGTCATTGTCTAATTTTTCTATGGTTTTGGGTATTTGCTAAATCTCTTCTACCATCTTGGGTGCCCCTTGTTGCAAGTTTCCAGATTTTTTGGTGTGCTCTTTGATTTTATATGCAGGTCACCCTTCTTCTGGAGGGTTGTACTTTGTCTGAAGGCACCTTGGAAAGCGTACATTAAATAATAGTTCATGTTTGCAGTGGTTTCTTGGTCTTAGCATGGTTGCCTTCTCCTTAGGCTTCATTTGCATCTTTTTTCAGGAGATTTTGTGGAGTTTTGAGAGAGTTGTGAGCATTTTAGTGAGTTTATGCTTGCTGGTCTAAGTTTGTGTTTTGCTGGTTATTTATATCAGATTGTCAGAAGTTGGGTTTTGGGCTTGTTTTTCATAGTTGGAAGTCTCCAGGAGTTTGGAAAAACATTTGATACAATTTGCAGTTACTAGGACATCACTTATACTTGGCATTTGCAAGACTCCATTTCATATTGTAATGCTAATTCAGTAGTACTGATCAGCTCTTTAATACTTCTACAAAATCTCTATTGTATTCCCTCTTTTAGTGAAAGAGAGCATGCCTCGCCACTCTATTTAGTTTCTTGCTTAAGCTTTCATTCCCACCATTGGTGGAAGAGACAAGCCTCGTCGTCTTTCTTTTTGTACTTGCATTCTCATCTGTTGATCGGCTGAGCCATCAATCCACTCCCATTAAATAAGTGGTCAAGTTGCATCATTTACATTTCCAACTTTGCACTTCATTCCGTTTGGATACTAATGATCCCCAGCGCCATGTGATATCACCTCACCCATCTTGGGTTTTGAGTGAACACTCTTGGTGTAGGGTTACTATCAACAGCTGTTTGGATTTTGCTAACGCTAATGAGTGAAGATTGATGTATTGAAAATTTGAAAAAATTGTAAGGGGGCCATTATAGCGGTATTAGAGCTAAAGATCCTACCATCCTGTGAATTAGTGCTTCATGTATTGGCAGATGAGTAACAGAGATCTCCGGTATTACACCAAAAGTCAGAACAGATTTTAGTTCAGCCTCTTGTGGTTTTCAGAAGTTAGCAGTTAGGCATGGCTAGTGATGAAGAGATGGATCTGGCAGAGACACTTTATATGGCAGGAAAAAGACTTGAAAAGGAATTTCAGTCAAGGGAAGATGAAGGGAACAATCTTCATTTGTTGGAACAAAGTTTGAGATAGGTGAAGCAATCACCTTATGAGATAATGCAGTTGGCATCAGCACTTGTAGTGACCTTTTTGAATCAGCCTTATTGGTTGAGGCATCCTGATGAAGAAACCAAGTTGCTAATTTCTTCCTGCTTCATAGAAGTGTTAAGAATTGAGGTACCCCAGTTGCCCTATGATGATGAAACCATGAAGATCATTCTAAATATGATAGTGGAAAGTTTTCAACATTTGGATGAAACTCGAAGTAATTTGTTTTCAAGAAGGGTTGTTGTATTAAAGACATTTTCAGAAGTTAATGCTTGCATCCTTCCGATAGAATTGGAGATGGAAAATCAGATTTATCATTTGTTTAATTATCTCTTCACCTCGACATGGAGTGAGCAAGAAGAGGGGGTGCTTGCAGCTGTCATGAATATTCTAATTCTTACCATCAAAGAAGTTGATAATCTTCCAGAAAGCGTCCAATCTCTTCTCATGGATGCTTATGAACGTGAAAAGCAGATTTCTCCCACTGCTGATATGTTAATCAATGAAATTTTCTGTCAATGTGAAGAAAAATTGAAACCTCTTTTGAAGAAGATAGAGCGAGATGAAGGAAATAGTAGTGGTCTTGGATACGAATCCAATGAGTTCAAGCAAGGTCTTGTTGAAGATTTGGCAATGAAGGATTTTCCTCTTGTTGTTGTCCCAACTTCCCAAGAAGTTCCACATGAAGAAATCAACGACATACTTACTCATGATGATTCCATAGAAGATAATGATGGTGAAGTTTTCAAAATAGCAAGCATTGAAGATTCTTCACTTCATTTCGGTGGTGACACTGTTGGTCTTGGGTTTGATCAGCAAATCGAACCATTGGAAAAAAATGTTTATGAAGATATCAGTTTAAGTGAGTTGGGTGGTGACCTATTCAAAGAGTCAACACTCCAAGAGAAGCACGAAGAGCACTTTTGTTTTGATCAAAACAATCAGCCTCTTACCATTTGGGATCTAGGTGTGAAGGCACCTAGCGATGACAAGGAACCTGTGTGGGATGAATTTCCCTTTGATCCGGATGATGAAATGGAACTTGATGAGGACCCTATATCAACAAACAATGCTGACAATATGCTTGAGTTTGGGGCTACCTTCAAGTTTGATCAAAGTGACATTGAGGTGGAAGCAGAGCTAGAGGGCCATATGGCTCTTGAAGATGGAAAGTTTGAAGGTTTTCCTAAACACAAATCTGATTTATCAATGCATGAAGCTGATTGTAAGCAAAGGCACGAAGAATTTGTGGAGTCTAATCCTATTTATGATATTGAGCATCTTCAGCTAGTTGGTGGTGAAAGACAAGAGTCTTGGAGCAGCTATGGGGGCAGCGATTGCAAGAAACAAAGTTCTGATTTTTTCTTGCAGCCTATCAGCAATTCGCCATCTTTGCATTCTTATGAGTGGGAAGGTCAATTCAAGGTGTCCGTTGAAAAGGAAGTGCACGCTCTATCCCAATTTGATAGCACACACAATTTGATTGAAGAACTTTATTGGAAGACTTAGCTTTAAGAGAGACGAAGAGGAGTTAAGAATGAAGTTGTTTTCCCGAATCTGCAACTTATCAAAGACTATTTGGAGACATTGAAGTCAAAGTACTTACACTTGATTGAAGATCGAGATTATGCCATGGAATTTGCAAAGAAGACCTTCAGTGCTTTCCAAGGAAGTGAGAGAAGGGTGGATGAGCTTACTCTTGAGCTTGAGTCAACAAAAGATATGTTAGAAATATCAAGTGGCATTAATGGAGGTTGAAGAGCAGCTAGCTAATTTCAAACTTTTCAAGGAGCAAGAGAATGAGCAAAGAGCTGAAGAAATCAAATAAGTAGTTGACAAGCTTGATTGTCTTCAAAGGGAGTTTGATTTCGAAGGATTCCCTAGGAAATCAAAAGTTGCTAGTGCAGATTTGGAACAGCAAGTTGGGCTTGAACATGAGAAAAGAAAAGCTTTTCAAATTATGGATAACCCTCTCTTTGAAGTAAGTGCAAAGACAATTTATGATAGTCCACTCTTTGGGATGGAAGATGAAACAACAAAAGACAATAGCAAGGAATGGGATCTTGATGAAGTTTCCAAACACAATACAAAATGTGGCTTTCAGCTTATTGAAGATTTGCAAGCAAATCATAAGGGTGAGTCGATCCTTGCAAATGATAATCTCCCAAGAAGGTTGTTTGATGATGAATGCATAAGTGGGTTCGAAGATGAAGTCTCCATATGGGAAGAGTTGATTCAGGATGATTTCAACATCTTTGACATGAGGGTGTTGTCCAAACTTAGTTTAGTGGTTGCTCATGGTTTCATTACAGCAACAAGGAGTGAAGATTTCAGACTTGCTACTCATGGAGTTTGGGAGAAAGAAGGACCAAAACATGGTGGTTACATGCTAGATCATCCATCCCTTGGGTTGAGTGATGCTTGGGCTCATACTAGTCCATTATGGGAATTGGTTTTGAAGACAGAAATTGTTCCATGCTCCATTGTTATTGAAGCTTTCATGGATTGGTTTCAGAGGTTCACTAGAGGGGATGCCAATTTCATGAGTATGCACTTGTTTTTGACCAACACTTGGAGAAGTGATATGTACTCTTTTCGGTGTGGGAAATCACTTTCAATTGGGTACCCATGCTTCGATCCTCAACATGGTTTAATGGAGCTTATTACATATGAAATGAAGGATTTTTGGAGGGATAAGGATCAAATTACCAAAAAAATTTGGTGTTGTCCTCTTCTTGACCAGCTATCTGATGGTTCCATTTGTTCATCAATAAATGGATTGGAGAGAAATTTTGAGTATGGGTTGGAGAGATGAACGGTTGGTTGCTCTTTGGAGTGATCCTTGGCTAAGACAGGGGCAGATTTTGAGACACAAGTTTGCCGTTTGGAGGCAGACCAGCCACCTTACATAGGGAGCTACTCTAATTCAGGAGAATTGGTTCATCACTTCTTGTCAAAGAGGTGGTAATTTTCAGTTGGAGATTGCTCTAGTGTGTTTTCCAACCACTTTTGAGGTGTTATCTTGCAACTCTATACTCATTTCACATGCTCAAACTTGGGAATTCTATTGGTGTTGTTGTTTTTCCTTGTGTAGAGGGCTAAATTCAGATGGTACTTCGCTGATCCCAGCTTTGAACAGTAGTGATTATTTGTTTCTTCAACCCTATCCTATTCTCAAAGTTCATCTTATGGAGGTTTGTGAAGTAAAATTTGATAGTTTCTTCACTATATTGGTTCAAGACAGCGAACTTCCACATGCTTTGGCTTATCATTCTGAGACTCTTGGAGTTGGAACTGTAAGAGTGTTCAGAATTCTTCATGGCTGTATCAGAATAATTCGATGGAGGCACAGTAGATTCATGTGGAATTATGAGTATGAGTTTGTTGAGCTCTTGCAAAGGATTGCTTTCCTCTTTGCAAGAAGCTTTGGGGAAATCACATTTGCAAACGTGGCTCTGCTTGACACCTTGAGGAGATATGCTGAGGAGTACATTGCTGAGTTGAGCAGATTTTCCTTCCTGCTGCCCACAGTCGAGGAAGACAATGGCATTGTTGATATTGATTACTCAAAGTCTTTTGGGCATGAGATGCTGCATGATATTGATTTCAGTCCTTCCAGAATTTTCAGCTTGAGTTTCATTGATGGTAACATTTTGGAGTTACAAGGGAGGTTAGTGCAGTTTTGGCATGATGTTTTCACTGATGTGATCAGAGTGGTGCAGCATCGGCACGGTTGGTCCTTTTTGAGACAGACTTGGGACCTTGGGATTGTACTTGGTTTGGTATGAATCAGTTTAAATTTTTCTGGAGTTGTGGTGGCATTGCTTGAGGACAAACAATTTTGGGTAGGGCAGATTGTAATGTCCCCTTCTCAACAGTGATCAGTGCAGTTGGCTGTTAGCCTATTTTGGGGGCCCATAGGCTAATCGGGAGTAGTAATTAGGGTTTCCTATTTTCTAGGAGGATGTTTTAGCAGTTTTGGAGGCTTGCATGTCGGAATTTTGCAATTTGGATTTTGGATTTTTTCTAGGTTTTCAAAGAGTTTCGCAGTGGTGTGACATGCAATTGAAACTAAGGACTTTTCTAGACTTACTATTTTTAGTAAGTTGTAACGGCTACTCAAAATGTGGTTAAAATGCATATGGACACACTTACTATTTTTAGCAGTATGCTATTTTTCGTAAATGCTATTTTTAACAATGCTATTTTTAGTAGGGTTTTAGCAGGCCAGTTCAGAGGCTATTTCTAGCAGGTGTTCAACAGTTTGATACTATAGCTATATTTGGCAGGGCAATATATTCAATTTGGTCTCCAGCTATTAAGGTATTTAATTTGGCAAGTTAAATATTTGAGGAGATAGTGTTTAAGTGAAAAATATTTCCTACGTTAAAATGGACGACTTCATAAGGGAGATATTTAAGATACTTCTAAAGTATTTTTCACTTAATAAAGTGGGACGCCAAACTTAAGCTTTATTTGCATTTTTTACAAAGTCATCTCTTCCTCTTATTTGGACGCCATGTCTAGGTAGCTAATGAAGTTGCAAATTAAATGCAAATTTGAAGTGAAATGAGAATCTCATTTGGGTGCCCTAATTGCAGGGAAAAGAAGATTTGAATTTGGGAGAGAAAAAGGTTATAAATAAGAGTGTTAGGCTCTTCATTTGATTATCCATTATCTTTCATACTGAAATGCTGCTGAAATTGTTTCAGGGTTTAGCTTTGAGGAATGCATACCTCCTAGTTCCTTCCTTCCAGTCTTCGTGCTTGAGAGATAGTACCTAGCTGGATATGAGACTGCTTCTCATTCAGAGATAGCAGATTGAGCATTATTGTTGAAGTTTTGATGTTTTTCTCAGTTTTACAGTTGCTAGTTTTGAAGTGCTGAAGTAGATTTTCGATCTTAAGTCATTGTCTAATTTTTCTATGGTTTTGGGTATTTGCTAAATCTCTTCTACCATCTTGGGCGCCCCTTGTTGCAAGTTTCCAGATTTTTTGGTGTGCTCTTTGATTTTATATGCAGGTCACCCTTCTTCTGGAGGGTTGTACTTTGTATGAAGGCACCTTAGAAAGCATGCATTAAATAATAGTTCATGTTTGCAGTGGTTTCTTGGTCTTAGCATGGTCGCCTTCTCCTTAGGCTTCATTTGCATCTTGTTTCAGGAGATTTGGTGGAGTTTTGAGAGATTTGTGAGCATTTTAGTGAGTTTATGCTTGCTGGTTTGAGTTTGTGTTTTGCTGGTTATTTATATCAGATTGTCAGAAGTTGGATTTTGGGCTTGTTTCTAATGGTTGGAAGTCTCCAGAAGTTTGGAAAAACATTTAATATAATTTGCAGCTACTTGGACATCACTTATACTTGGCATTTGCAAGATTCCATTTCATATTGTAATGCTGATTCAATAGTACTGATCAGCTCTTTAATACTTCTGCAAAATCTCTATTGTATTCCCACTTTTAGTGGAAGAGAGCAGGCCTCGCCGCTCTATTTACTTTCTTGCTTAAACTTTCATTCCCGCCATTGGTGGAAGAGATAGGCCTCGCCGTCTTTCTTTCTGTACTTGCATTCTCATCTGCTAATCGGTTGAGCCGTCAATCCATTCCCACTAAATAAGTGGTCGAGTTGCATCATTTACATTTCCAGCATTGTACTCCATTCCGTTTGGATACTAATGATCCCTGGCCCCATGTGATATCACCTCACCCATCTTGGGTCTTAAGTGAACACTCTTGGTGTAGGGTTACTTTCAGCAGTTGTTTAGATTTTGCTAACGCTAATGGGTGAAGATTGATGTGTTGAAAATTTGAAAAAATTGTAAGGGGGCCATTGCATAGTTAGATAGTTTAGGTTAGATTAAATAATAATAAATAAATTAACATGTAATTGTTAATTTATAATAATGTAAGTTAAGTAATAGTTTAGAAATAATTACACAATGTTAGTTATTAATTGTGGGAAGTTAAATTCCCATAAGTTAGTTTGGTATGGCAAAAATGAAAGGATTTAAAAAGCCATTTGTACTGAATTGAATATCATCCCGAATAAATTCAATCTCATTTTTTTTATTCATCTGCAATAATGGTGTAGCCGTTTGATTTACCAATTTCCACATGGTACCAAAGCATTTATGGATTTCGGTGTTGATTTGATGTTGTCTTTTGCAGAATATGTGGCGTGATGATTTTAACCAAAGGCGAATCCATGGAAGAAGAGCTGCTTTGAAATTAACTAGCGTTTTGCAAACCAGTCTAACGCGGTCTTAGTAAAACTGCGATAACTTTGGCATTTCTTAACGAAATTTAAAAATTCAAACTATTTTGGAAAGCTGGTGAAAAGGAGAACAAAACTCAGAAATGGTTTGAAGATATTCGCAGAATTTAGCGAGTAGTTTGAAGCAGAAGATTGACGTGATATTTGCTAGACATGAGAAATGTTGTTTGACTGTTGTGATTGAATGTTGGGTGCTTAATATGTTTGCTGATCATTTCAAGTGTTGCTAAGCATGAGAAGACTTTGAAGAAAGGTCTGCAAAAGAGAGTCGTTGATATTGGATTGAAACATCATTGAAAAGGTGATGAAAAAATCACACAAGTTGCTGAAAGAAGGAAATATGTTTGTTGGCTGCGTGGAAGGAGTGCAGTAATGATATCCTCTCTTTACAAAGTTTTTAATAGGTTAAGGAGCCCAACGCTATACATGCTAGTTGGTTTGAACCACTCCTCTAATAACATGAAGAAATAATCTTACATTTTGTAATGTATTGGAGGGAGAAGTAGATTTTTTTTATTAGGGCCATAAGGTTAAAATATCAATATTTAAGGTTAAACTTTTTACTTGGAAACATAATTTTATTGTATGGATGCATTTTCAATTGAACCCAACATCCAATTACATTATGATCTTTACAAATATGCCTAAAAGTCTTGTTAATGTCGATTGGGCTTTTGAACATTATAGTGCTACTTCTAATGAATAAGGACTAAATAGATGTTGGACGCTAGAGGCAACGAAGGATGGAGGTATTTTATCATCTCAAGCTAGCTTCTTGCTCATAGATGATTCATTTCATGAGAAATAACACTTTACATTTGTGTCCCTTCATGGAGCAAGGGGGGGCTTGGCATCTTGGTAGAGCTTGTGAGTTGTGGGTGTAGTTGATGAATTCACGTTGGTTGAGGTTCTCTTGTATAGCATAGGAGAGATTGGTTCCCACAGCACTGGAGGAGGTATATTGACACACTCGAAGGAGATGTGGCCTCTCAGAAGAGAGTTGTTCTCTCATGTACAACACTAGAGGAAGGATATTGACACACTCAAAGGAGATGTGAACTTTTAGAATAAAGTTGTTCTCTCATTGAGCAAGGAGGATGGGGACATTTTATGTTCTCTCATGTTGTGCAAATGTTTTGCAAGCTTGACAGTTAGGAGATCGTCAAGAGATTGTTAATGGAGTCAATCTAGTATTTCCTAAGTGAGCGAGAAGAATTGGAGGAGATGCTCCATCAAAGTTTCCAAAAGGGTTGTTGTGTTCAGCCCTTGCAATGTTCCATCCTTTGTTTTGATTGATGTAATAAGGGGAAGAATGTTAGAATATTACATCAATAGTTAGATAATTTAGGTTAGATTAAATATTAATAATAAAAAATAAATTAACATGTAATTGTTAATTTATAATAATTTAAGTTAGGTAATAGTTTAGTAATAATTAAATAATGTTAGTTATTAGTTCTGGGAAATTACATTCCCGTAAGTTAGTTAGGTATGGGAAAGGTATGGGAAAAATGAAAGGCTTTAAAAAACCATTTGTGTTGAATTGAATATCATCCCGAATAAATTCAATATTTTTGTTATTCATCTACAATAATGGTGTAGTCATTTGATTTACGAGTTTTCGCACATGAAACAAAGTACTTTAAGTTATGAAAAGCACATAGTCTGTTATTGTCTCATTCTCGTTGTCAACAAGAAAATTGCAAGGAAAAATTAATGCTTAAGTTGGCAGACTTGTAATACAACAAAAATTGACCCTCAAAGTTT
Organism: Sequoia sempervirens; assembly: GCA_007258455.2. Taxonomy (NCBI): domain Eukaryota; kingdom Viridiplantae; phylum Streptophyta; class Pinopsida; order Cupressales; family Cupressaceae; genus Sequoia; species Sequoia sempervirens. Next base: position 69,163 of record VDFB02263512.1, read on the forward strand.
GGTATTCTCATATTGCAAGAAAAGAATTGATGCTCAAAACTGTTGGCATTGCAATGCAAGCATAGAATTGACATTCACGTTTGATAATCTTATTATGCAAGAGAAGAATTGACATGTAAGTTTGGTGTTCTTGTATTGCAAGGAAGGAATCGACACTCTATTTGATAGTCTTGTGCCCTATCATGGTGCCATTGAACCTAATTGAATCCTAAAAAATGTCATAATTCAGTTGATTTAGCTGAACAGCTATCCTTTCTAGTTCAAGTTCCTAAAGAAGCACTTGAAACATGCTTTTAACATCATCAAAATAGTATTGGACAAGGCAAAGATGTATAGTCAGATGCAAAACAAACAAAATAGGTGTAATGGGGCTCAAAGACGATTCAGACATCTCAGGACTGCACCAATTGAAGATCAAGTCCTAAGTGATGGGTTAAGCTTGATATGAACCCATACACCAAGAGTCTTCCAGCAACAACACAAGCAGCAACATTGTCTGTAATAAATTGAACCACATTTTCTAACCCTGCATCTTTGAGCACCAATCAAACATCTCAAACAATGCAGCTATAGATTTGATTGTATTTGATGCATCCATAAAATTGAAAAATATAGTGCCAATATCACAAGAGACGAGGAAGTTGATGAGGGTTCAATTCCCTCTGTCTATCCATCCATCTGACATTGTGGTGCAACCAGTCTTAATCCACTCTAGTCGATGCTCATTAACAACATCATGTACTACATCATTGAGCATACCAACCCTTGATGTCTCGTAAGATGGGGCTTTGAACCCAAGACTCGCAGCTACAATAGCATCCACCATAGCTTGCCGATATGGTGACCTAGCAACATGAAATGGCAAGCTAGAGTAGTACCAGAAGTTTCCAATCGCCTTCTTTGCTTGTTCATGGACATTCTTCCTCCATCTTGTACTCTTCAAAGTAGTATGTGATTTTCGTGTAATACGAGGTGCGAAGAAAGCATTAATGTTTCCTCCACCTATGTTTGGGCCACATGTTGTAGAAGAAGGTGTTGACCTTGATTGCCTAAAAAACTCATTTGCACCATCTTCCTCACCCAAGCAATTCCTTCTAGCATTTGTAGAATTATAACCTACCTCAACCCTGGTTCTTGCCTTTTTTGCCTTGCACTCAGGAATTGCATGAAGAGCTTGTCTTGCCTAATATGTGACATCTACAAGGCATGTTGGACAAGAAGCGTTGTTATTTCTTGGCTCCTTTTCCAAGTACCATTTGAAGCGACATATGCCACCAATGATATCATTCAAAAACCAGTTGCATTTAACCTTCGTTGTACTTGAAACTGATGTGCAATCTGTCCAGGCAAAGTCTTTCTGATGTGGCATTATGATCAAATCTGCAAAAACATTTTAATTCAGTCTAGTTTGGCATCAAAGGCCACAAGAAAGTTTGAAGGCATGAATGATAAGTTTTGAAGGCAGTGTGTCAATCTACTAAAGCATTTGAGCCTTGTTATACCAATACAATGTAAAGCACTACTTCTATCATCTATGTTTTTAATCAATGTTTGTCTTTGTAAAATGTGGAGAGTTGTCCTCGTGGTGTTTAGACGCACAAAAGGCGCAATTCCAGACTGTAACTTTGTTCTTATCAACTTCTTGTATAGATTGTCTTTCTGATTTCATATTTCATTCACAGTGAATGTTGTCATGGATGCTGTCCCTAAACAGCCCCTACGTTGACTGTAGTCATTTAAAGTTCTTTCAGTTGTGAATGATGTTCTAAGTTCTTTCACTTTTTGAAAATTGCACTTGAAGTGTTACCACTTGGTTTGGTTTACATACTGTCTAGCCCCAACAAATTGCTGGAGTTATTGAATTCCTCAGCATGTGCATGCTGTTGTTCTATGAATGGCAGAAATTTTATTAAATATTTGCAGGGGTGTCAGGTGTTCTGGATCCAAGTTTGGATGTTTAACTATTGGAGGTTCAAATGAAGGCAATGTGCAAGGATTCAATAGCTCAAAAATAAATGCTAAGTGTATGATCAAGTATGTTGGAAGATTAAGATTAAATAAAGCATAAATACTATAGGATATTAGTTGCAAATGGTGTCAGTATCCACTGTGGCAACTGCTGAAAGGTATATTACTAGGTTGACTAAGCAGGAAAAATATGCTGATTACTGAGTCTCAAATAGTCAGTAGTCAAACTTACAGACTATGGTAAATATCAGATAGAACACTCACTCAAATGCCATACTCGGAATGCTCATAAACTTGGTAAAAATTTAGGTTTTAAGCCATTGAGCTAGTTACCAAATGGATGCAGTTTCCTAGTAATGTAGTGGATTCTTGGAAAGAAAATGATAGCATTGTATCAGAGGTCCATCGAAATGAATGAATTCTTGTAAAAAAACAGTAGCATTGGATTAGAGGTTCACTGGAATGAATGAATTCTTGTTAATAATTGGTAGCATTGGATCAGAGGTCCATAAAAATAAGTGAATGCATATTTTGACAGGATGTAAACAGGCAAGTCAATTTTTGGTCTCATGGCCAACAATCTTTCATGGATGAGAACTATTTCAAATTGTTGACTATGCATCAGCTAATTTTCAAGAAAATCATATTGGCGGGTATAACGCAAGGATGATCATCCTTTGCCAATTAGTGACAGTTTTGATGATTTTAATATTTTTGTATAGGACATTAAGTGATTGACAAAGTCACAAAATGCCTTAGTGAATGCAGTTTCATTGCCTGCAAGCATTGCTGTATTTGTACACAACTGGATTTCTAACTAATCCTTAGAGCTTTTTAACAATTGCAGCCGAAAACTATAAAGAAATTTCATAGAATGGTGGCTTGCAGCCTTCCAGTTTTAACCAATCTTGGAGCTTCGGAATGGAATGCAAAATTAGATTCATTTCTTTTCTAGCATTTGTGTAATGGGAAACCTATGCCATATTTGGAGCTTTGTTACAAGGCATAGTAAACTTGGTCTATATCTGTGGCTTCAAAGAAGGAGCCTATCATGCTATTGATTTCTTTGTATTTGCACTACATCACCTAAACATTAAGAGATTAATAATCTCTTGCCATATAACTTACTTAACTGTGCTTGACATGCATGTTATCTTTGGTGATTCTCAAACTTATTCTCTATGGATATCTACAAACTTTGTATCAAAAACTCCACTGGGACCAAAACTGCATGGCCATGCATCAAGTGAAAGGAAGTGTGATCATTCTGTAGGAGTGACATTGATCTCTACACTAACTTCATAGAGGACAACCACTTCATTATCAAAAAAATGTTAACAGTATATTACAAAAAGCAAATTCAACAAGCAATGAGACTACCCAACCGTGAATTGTATACTAATCTGCTACCATGATAAATACTAATAATTAACATCCAAGACACAAATGGCAGGCATTAAGGCGGGACCTACTTAACTTTTATTATGCTACAACTTTATTAAATCAGAATGCTTATTTACAGACATGAGATATCTGCGCTTATTTACAGACTTGAGATATCTGCGCTTATTTACAGACTTGAGATATCTGTGCTTCTTGCATTCCCTGGGAAGAAGTTGCAGATTCACTTTGATAATACGAGAAAGACAAACCTTGGATGGCAGAGACCAACAGAAACAATTCAACTAACATTAAAATGAAATAAGAAATGCAAGCTGACTAAAAGGTATTTTCAAAGAAAGTCGGCAAGAGCTGTTAGGCCATATGGGAACTTTGTAGTATTCAAGGAATCCCAAAGCCAAGATCCAATACATTACTAAACATGCAGCATACCTTTATTTTTCTCCCATTTAGATCTTCCATTTATTGGATTAAAAACTAGAAGCATTCTTTGCAAAATTCGTTTTCCAATCTAGAACTTCAGCTATAAATTCTTAACAGAAACAATTCACATAACATGAAAAGGAATAAGAAATGAAAGCTAACTAGAAGGTGTTTTCAAAGAAAGTCAGCAAGAGTTGTTGTGGTGTATGGGAATTCATAGTATTCAAGGCATCCCAAAGCCAAGATCCAATACATTTCTAAACATGCAGCATGCCTAACTTTTAGTTGCCATTTAAATCTTCCATTTATTGGATTTAAAAGAAAACTAAGCACATTAGGTTTGCAGTTGTGATTTATTCTTGGAATGTACCATATATGCCACATTTGGATCAGATATTCTCATAAGCACAGTGCAGAGTCTTTATTTTATCCAACATTCTGTTACATATTTTGTATGTACACAGCAATTCCTAGACTAGTTCCTGCATGATGGGCATGATTTTGTTTGATGCTTACTTGATTAAATTCGTGTTTGTAATGTCCCCTTTTGGGATTGCCCTAAATCTTGCCCTAGAATCAAAAATTTAATGTAGTTAGGGTTATAACTCGCCAATTATATGCTTGAAGCAATATAAAACTTGGTTTAGGTCCTGCATTCATGTTAGACAATATTGGAAATATAATTCATATGATGAAAACATATATAAGTAATGTCTTACCTAGTTAAACCACGTAAAAATACATAACTATCTCAACCATATAAACTACACAATATCCATAATGCATAGTGGACATTTAATCGTAATATGACTTGGATGAGAAACATAATAAGGTGCCCGAAGCTATCCATGCTAAGCCCAAGAGCGGATATACCATCCCTCTTGGCCCCAAGTGGCAGACACACAGGCATCCAACATGGGTTGGCGTACTTAGTGGATAACTTGTACCTGCCTTCCCTATCCATGCTGCCTTACCCATTTATGATTGAGACTTATTGAATCCATCCCAACCCTTTCCCTGCACCCCATGTATTTAGATGACTATTTCAAAAAGCCACCCTCAACCCTTTCCCTGTACCCCATGTATTGAGAATCTGAGATGACTATGCGTACAGAAGACAGACTGTGCAGCAGCATAATTCAAATTACTATAAGGAATTTGCCGTTCATATGAAAGGAATTTATAAACAGTAAAATCTAAAATAACAAATACAGAGGAATCATATAAATAAATTATCAAGATTACCTGAGTTGTAAGAACACAGTTCATTTGACTGGCAATACCCTGACCCATCCGCCATAGAGAATAGTCCAAATAATCACTAGTCACACTCCCAGGATATCCTTCTGGTAGCATAAGATGAAGAACAAAGTCTTTGCACCGTCCTATTGAGATTGAAAAAACATTTTTCAAGCCTTTCTTGGGTAGTCCTAGGTCAGCCTTAGAAAATTCTTTCCCTCGATGTAGCTCGGAAGTCTCGTCCTGACCTGCAATTCTCCCTTCCACAAAAAATTCATCTTTCAAATAGTTTGATATAATTCTTTTCCATTTCCCACCTTTAACTTCCCATACAAAATCAGGTGCATCCCCTGCCTCTGTAATCTTATTTTCAGGATTATCTGGATTGCTGTTTAATGGAAGGGGAGGGCTGTCGGTAATTGCAGTTTTCGCAAGAGCAGAGAACGACTGCCAGTGCCAGATATAGCCGACTGCCATAGACATCAAAATGAAAACCCTGTCTAAGGGCATCTTAGTCCTATCCTTAGCAAGAACTTGCCAACATATTATCAGCCCAGTCAAGGAAACCTTCCACAACGGATGATTACTGTCACTATATTCATCACTGTCTTCATTTTCAGGGCCATTCCCTCCGTTGTTTCCACCACGGCTCCCTCCGTCGCCCCCTACTCCCCGACCGCAGGCCATGCTAAAATAAAAAAGGCGGCGGCATGTCTGATCATGGTGCTTGCTCTTGTACAGACTAACCTTCTTAATAATTCCTCCATTGTTGCAAAGATTAAACCTACGATTTCTAAAGCTTTGAGGTGCGAAATGAAATTTCTCTGCTCTAAGCACCGGAAATCCTTTGTTGTTGGCAGAACGTAGTTTCAGATGACAGTTTCAGAAAACTCAGAATGATTGCTAACGCAATCAAAACCAAAAAAATAAAAAATCGTAACATCAGTGAGAATAGAACTTACCTCCATTTGAAATTTCAGGAGATAATTTTGTCCGGCTGACTCCTACAATCGTCAAGTCGTTGAATTTGAAGATGCTCATCGCCATGAGATTAGCAATAGTACTTTGTTTATTCCCGCCGGCGGAGAGGATTGAACGAGATTAAAAGTTTTCAATAACGTCGAGGAGTCTAGGGAGTTTATGGGATTCTAAGACAAAAAGTTTTCAATAACGTCCACGAGTCTAGGGAGATTATGGGATTTTAAGATTAAAAGGGAAAGCGAGATTGTTAGTTGTACAATTGAGGACGGGATCGCATCATCTTAGGTGTGAGGCCAGTAGATGGAAGTTACCTAAGGAAATTTGAGAAGAAAGAACTTGCATATTCTACAATAAGGGGGTGGTAGAGACGGAATGGCACTTCGTCATGGAATGCACAGCTTATGAAGATATCTGTAATCAATACGCAAATAGTTTGGGTATGGACAATATGCAGCAGTTATTTGAGGAGGATAAGATCAACTAGACGGCTAGCCTTCTAGTCAAAATTAATAGCAGGAGATCCAACTTGGAAAAGAGCATGAAAACAAATTAAGTTGTTTGTCTTGGTCCCATAGACTGTTTAGTCTCGTGGACGTCAATAAAATCTTTCATTCATTCATTCAAGATAAAAATTATGTTATAACGGAAGATCTTGGTATTTTAGTGTAATTTAGATAAGTTCTATTGAGAAATCAAAATTATAATTTAAGCAGGTATTTTAAAAAGTGGTATTGGAGTTAGAAAGGATGTATGTTATTCTTTGTGATGTATGTTATTCTTTGTAATGTCTATCGATTTGATATTATTTTAATTTAAACATTAATATTTTTAAGTTAAATTAAATTTAAAAAGTGAAGTTAATATTTTAATTGTTGGGGTTCAAATGGGAGACATAAGAATTAAAAATTAAAGTAAATATGGATAATTTATGAAAAGAGAACAAAAGTAATTTTTGGGTTCTTTTTCAGTATGCATAAAATTTTGGGGTAGAAAAAAGTTATGTTGTTGGTGTTTCCAGAGCTTCGTGAAGATGCAAACCTTCATGGAGATTATCATCTTTAAAGTTGAAAGATTCTTATTGAGTGATTGTTGGCAGTCTCACCACAGGGGTTGTGTTGGTGTCTAATTTGATATTTTCAAAGCTTTAAAAGGTATTCAATTTCAGAAATCAAATTTTGTAGTTTTCTAGATTTGATTGTGTGCCAATTTTTGAATCAATGTTTCAGATCACACTATGTGATCCATCATCAGGAAATAGAGCTCAAGGAGATGTGATCCGAAACGTTGATTCAAAAATTGGCACACAATCAAATCCAAAAAACTACAAAATTTGATGATATGGATTCTGGAAATCTAAAAGCATTAATTTCATAAATATCGGGGATTTATTTTACTTGGTAATGTAATTGTGATCAACAGGCCATATCTTTACAAACAAAGAGGTTGTACCAAATTGGTTGATTAAATAAATAAAAATTATTGTTTATTCTGAGCCATCCCAGCAAATATGGCGGTCAATAGAAATTTTTAGAACTTATTTGGGGTCACTTTATTAAGTTGTACATTCTAGTTTGGGTGCATAATTTTTTATACATGGAACCGTATCATTTCATACAGTGTAAAGAAGTATGAGCATTATTTGAAATCAAATATTAAAGCATATCAAGGAGTTCAAACTTGAGCCATAGTTTCCAATATAACCAAGTCATACATATTATTACGTGGGAAGTCATACGATTCTTTTTCTTTGAAGTTGTGGAATAAATAAATATTGAGATTAGACTCTGTTGATTTATTTTCAAGATATTTTCCAACTGGTTCGTAAAACAATCTAAGGAATAGCTAATTCGTATGCTCAATTATTCTAAGGGGTTAGCCAATGAACAAGAGAAAGGTTTAACAGTTTTCTCCTCTACACTTTAGGCTCTACAAGACTTAGGAGGGTAATCCTAGGCAATATTCATTAGGAGTTTATGTGATTAATAACAAATATTGCTTCAAACAGATACGTTCTCTCTATATGACCATTAATTACAAACGAACACACTTAATGAGCTAGATTTTTGGAGTTCTTATGTATATTATGCTAGAGAACATGAAAATAACATTATAAGATAACTTACGACTAAAAGGGAAATTGATTTTTAGATTTATGACCATGGAAACATAATCAAAACTTATGCTTAGACTAGTGCCTTAGACCTAGGCAGTGAAGTCAAGGGAAATGCAATTTGAAAACTCATACAACAGCATCAACCTAATTTTGTGAAAGCTTGGTAACAATCCATTACACTCATACTCTTATAATTTACAATCAACTCTACTTAGCAATTCCTATATACATTCAGAACATTCAACATTCCTAGTATAGTAGATTAATCTCCTCCTTGAATAGAAGCCATAAAAGAAATATTCACATGTAGGAAAATGTGTACATATGAATAGAAGTGATCCTTGATCAATTTGTATTCATAAATGATGAGAAGTATACATTTTAGGAGACAAATGATTGTAAAATTGTCACTGTATGTTAATGCATAGATCTAGTACTTTCATACAAAATTAATAATTATATTGACATCCTTTTTTATGAAAACCTAGACCTAACATATATAATTTAGAATACAAGCACTCTATTTATAAAATTTTCCAAGATCCTTTCAAAATAGCCCTGAATTCCCTTTTATAGAAACAAGGGAGCAAACAAGCTTCAAGCCATGGACAAATGTCACACTTTCATTTGAGAATCTTGTCCTAGGATCAAACAAAAAGAATGTTACAATTGCATGGTGATAGACAAAAGAATAATCCATTTGAAGACAAAAATGTTGGAAAGAGCTTGGATAGATATTCCTTTTGCTGCTATGATGAAACAAAATAGGGAAGCTCGTGCACTCAACTAGTTGTACTTCTCCACCCACTTGGAAAAAGGCTCCTTTAGAGGCCAAGGATATGCCAAAATTGCTCTAGTGTGAAGCAGATGGTTAGAATATCCACCTTCAGTCCACTTTTAAACTTCTTTGGTAAACCTTTCTAGTCCCATCTCTAGCTTAATCAACTTATTAGTAGCATTATTCATTTTGTCAGCATTTAAAATTCCATCGTCAATGATATGGCTAATAATAGGAGACAATATATTGTTGAATTCAACCCTCCATTCCTTGTATTCCTTTATCTCACCCTCTTCATTCATTATACTAGGCATAAGGTTAAACCTGAGATTTTCCATGCCTACTTGAAAACTTTAATGTATAATCATGTTATCTTCTATATCTTTTAGGGCATAAGAAATGGTCCCTAAGTTTGCAGGGGTACTCACATCAAAGCTTTCCATTGATAGCATCATCTTAATCATATTCTTTTTTGGGCTCCAGGTATTAGTGATACTTTGAAATCTGTTCTTCAAAATAATATAGGTTATTTGAGTTGTGATGACTGCCTTATATCCATTCCATGTTTCATCAAGTAATCCCAAAATACATGATAATATATGTCCAAATATATTATTAGCCATATATAAAAGCTTTATAGAATGATCATTCTTTATCTTCAACTCCAACTCTTCCTTCCTGTGAAGCTCTCTCTTCAATTGCCTGATTTTAATATTTAATATTATCTTCTCTTCATCTCCCTTTTCAATTGGTACTAGTGTAGGAGATGGCAACAATCTAGACACAACATTCAATTGTTGTTACAATTTCAAATTCTCATTGTTTACTTTCTCCAAGTTTGCTTCCAGCTTCTTAACTCTAGCCTTAATGAACATTATTGAATTCACTGTTAGAGTGGTTGCTTGTAGGGCACTATTGTTTGTCATCCTTCTGACAATCAAACTGTCAGTCAATTCATTCATATCATCTATAACTTTTGGCTTATTATTTTTTAGAAAAATGGACTTGATTACAAGGGTTTCATGTCTTGGATTAAACCCTAAGCCAAAGTATAAAGCATTTGCTTGCTCTTCTAATGTGAGTATTTGGTTGTTTCCATATTATCTTCTGATGGTGTCAAACACAATGCCAAGGATATGTCCCATCCTGGTAACAATAAGCAACCACCCTTCTTAATTTCTCTCCCCTTTTTTGGGGGTCATGCCAACCATCTCTTTATTAACCTTGTCCCAAAATTGACTAACGAGTTCATCTCTCTTCTCCCTAGTGATATTTTGATTATCTAGGGTTTGGTTCAACTCCTCACCCTTGCTCTTCAAGATGTAATCTCTAAATTCCCTAGTCTTGATGAATTTTTCATCCCCCATAAATTCAAAGCAAACAAGGGATCTCACATCATCCACAACCTAGTCACTAGTGTCAAAATTGACTAGCACTCACCTTGAGGATGCTCTTTCTAAAATTACTCTTCATGGAGGGTGCATGACTTGATGGAAGTCAAAATCTTCTAGGAATTCACCTGGATCAATTGGATAGTCAACCAATGATATGGTAGGATGAGCTACTTGTTGTAGAGGAACAATATTTTTTGCAATTGGTTGTTCGTTTGCATGGGATGATGATGGGCCAGGTTCATCCTTTTGTTGGACCTTCAATGGCACATTTGCTAGTAAGTTGGTTGTATCATCCAACATCATTCTTATCCTTAGGAGGGGATCCTCAATATCAGTGTAGGATCCTTTGTAAGAAGGATTTGTCCCCTTCCTTCTATCTTTTGTAATTTGAATTTTTACCCATTGCTCCCTAATTTTCATGGCTTCAAAAGCAAAGGGGAAATTTCTTATTAGATACTTAACAAGATCAAACTCATGAATAAATGTAGCTAACTTCTATTATGTCTTTGAATTATGAATAAAATGCTCGAGATCAAAATTTCTAGCTTTATCATATTTCATTTTTTATGGTTGTAATTTATTCATAATTAATTCCAGTCCTTCCTTGGATGAGACCATAAAATCTAAAAAAATCAATGTAGAAGGAAGAATTGCATGCTTTTTTATAATTTTTGAAATGAGTTTTTTCTACCATATTCAATTGCCAAATAATCTCAAGAAAATAAATTTTGTCAATAACTGATTTAGGTAAAATGTGAGGGGCAACAGGAAACCCATATACCCTAATTATAGTTGAATCTAAGTGGAAGAACTAGTCTCCCCATTGTGATCGAAACCTGCATTAGGTTGGAATTGCTTTGGCCTTAGGAATCTTATTATCTCCTCAAAGAGGCCCCAATCAATTGCATATCCTAAATTTTTGAGGACATATCTAATAAAATACTATTCAAATATGTAATAGATTGATGTTTCATAATTGCTATCCCATGTGTACACCCATTCTTGCATAGGGAGTGTGTGGCCTTGATCATTGAAATCCATAACTTTTAACTTTGAATCCCAAACCATCCTTTCACCATATAGCAATATATGAAACAACAAGGAGTGTCATTTGAAGTCATTGATGTTGGCATCCTTCTAAAGTGAAGTGAGAGCCTTATGAAGCTCTTCAACAATAAACTCTATATAATCATATGGCCTATTCACATCCCTACTTTGAACATCAACAGAAAAGACCATCAAATTCATTACTGTTTGGGTCTTGCAATCAACTCCCAATACTTGACATAGAGAAAACTATGTTTTTAGAAAATAGCCCTCAAAAATGTCATAATTGAAAGGCTCCAATTCACCTCTGGAAAACCTCTGAAACTCTTTGTGTTGTCCTCTTGGTTTGAAACTTGGCAGCCACTTTACTCAATAATTATCCTTCAATCTATGATATTCCCTTGTCAACGCTCCCAGATCAATTGGAAAACGAGCATTCATGTCAAGGTTAGAGACTTCATAAATAAATTCTCTAGATACAATCACTAGGGTTCCACCATTTCCATCAATAATTTCCCTCGTGTTAGGGTTATATGATCTAGTCACTGCCTTGATTAGGTTGACATTGGTGAACACATTCAGACATACCAATTTACCCAATCCTAGCTTTCAAATGTTGCAACTTGGTTTGTGTGTGAAACATTTCCTATAATAGTGTTTCAAGAGGGCGCATCCATGGATAAGAATTATGAAGTCTTAGCATTGACTGTTTTTGTTTGAAATTCTAGACCCTTGCCCTACCCTTGGTCATTTTGCAAACCCTAGAAACTAAACCATAATCTCCTCATCCAAAGTTATTTTAGTTCCTTTTGAAGTTTCAACCATGATTGTAATTTAACTAGGAACTAGGGTTTTAGGGTTTTTCACAAAATGCTACTAGGAAAACCATAATTCACAACTACTTAAACCTTTAATTACTTTTTTGAATCTAAAGATAATCTTTTAAAATCAATTTTATAGAGAAAGAAGTTGAAACTACTTATTGGTTTGAATACAACTGTAAACCCTAAATATGGCATTGAAAACCCTAGTTCACTAAATCAAATTTGCAACAAATTTTCTCCACACCCTTTTCTCTTTTATTTGAATAATGTTATAATGAGCAATAAACTCAAACTCATTCAAAAAATTAGGTAGCTAGAGATCAAATCCACCATCAATGGTCATTCTCAATTTTAAATGTGGATCATTGAATGAATGCAAACCCACTGTTTGAATGCAAACAAACAACATATTGCCAATGAAGATTTGAAATAACAATCGCTTTGAATACGCAGGAATATGTAGGAATACAGAGGAATATGCAGGAAAATCTGTAGAACGAAAAAGCAAGCGAGGGCTTCTTAGGGCGAGTTGGGGTTGTGTGTCTTTTAGCGACTGGCAGTAAAAGACAAAAGTGGAGGATAGGCAGTGACTAGCAGTAAAAGATGAAAGTGGACTTTTTTGAGGTTGGTTCGAGGGTTTTGTCTGCAAATCGGTGGTGCGGTGGGGACAAACCAAGGCATAAAAAAACAAAGGTGGGGCACACAAACCTCGGGTAAGTGATTAAATTTGCTTAAGCCGTTGTTTTCTTTTTATAGTTTTACCACGCCAATCTTGCACGTTAGCATCTCTTAAACATTGATAAACATCAAATCTTAAACTGGGGAGGCTCCTTAATTTAAAACAAACCAACCAAAACACAGTTACACAGTCAGTGCTTTATCAGAAGGGCAATATTTTAACAGTAAAGTGGGGGCAAAGGGGTGGGCCAAATGGACAATAATGCAGGCATGTTGGTCCCTTATGGCATGCCATGCAACCAGGACAGCTCTACAAAATATTATTTCATTACTACAGGAGCTCTAGAATCATTATTGCTGCAATATCAAAAACAGAATCAAACTCAAGCAAAAGAAAGGGACACAGGGTTAAACCTAACCTTTGTCAATGCCAAACAGTATAAGAGGATCTTGCAATGCAGACAGGTTAAAATAACAAGGAAGCTGAAACAGTTGGGAAACAAAAAATTTGTAGCTATACTTCCCAAAGTAGCCTACAATACTCACACTGCTTTAGGTAAGGGCATACATCAGTGTAATCAAATAACACAGGGTGAGAATAAAAGTAAGTCAAATTTGCTGGGAATAGAGAAAGAAAAGCAAATAGATGCTATAACAAGGTTGGAGGAAGAATCAGGGCAACAGGAGTCCATGGGGTACTTTGAGACCATCATAAAAGGAGGAGATGACAACCAAGACAGTCAGGGGCTATACAGCCCCATGTCAACCCGTCTAATGTGGTCTTCTAAGCTATACATCAAGGAGTTATTGGCCCTGGAAGGGAGGCTGGTCATGCTGGAAGAGAGAGCACAGGTGAAAGATAACAAGTTCCAATCGCTATCAGAAGCCAACCAATAGCTAGTGCAAGAAAATAAATTGTTTAGAGACCAATTAAACAACTTACAACTCATCATGGAAATAGGGCAGCGCAAGGTGTTAGATCTAAAATCTGAACTAAGTCAAATCAAATCCAAAGACAAAGCTCAAATAAATGAAAAACAAGGTTTCCAACATCCCAAAGAGTCTAAATCAATTCTAGCAAGCAAGGAGGCCAAGGAAAAGGCACAAATGGAAAACTTAGAAGGGGACAAATCATGGGCGCACGTGACAAAGGGGCCGATAGAAATTTAAAGAGAAGATACAAGGAAACAAATCAAGTTACAAATGTGGGAAGAAAAAGAAAAGCAGGAGAGAGCAGCAAACATAATAATTAAAGGGTTGAAGGAACATGGAGATGGAGAAGTCACTAGTAGGGTGGTAAGGGACTTCCTTTTGGACAAGCTTAAGTGGGGAGGGCATATCCTCCAAACAAACAGAATTGGAAAATTAAATAGAGGAGAAAAGAGCAGAAATATAAGGGTAACCTTGAAGGGTGTAGAAGATAGGAACAAAATTTTAAGAAGTAAAAGGTTCCTCCAAGGCACGCCATTTTATATTGATGAGGATCTAACCCCATTGCAGCTAGAGGAAAGAAGGAAAGAATGGGAGAAAGTTATAACAGCAAGAAAGGCAGGGAATGATGCTTGGTGGTATAGAGGGAAAGCCCAATTTAGGGGCAATCCAAATCACAACAAATAGGAAAGCGGGAGCCCCAGGATCACCTCTCAATGGTAAGCTAGAATTGTAGGGGCTACCCTTGGAGGAGGGGGCCTGGGTTGGGGCCCATAGCTGAAGCAAAAGATATCATTGCACTCATGGAAACACATGAGCATGAAGGCTGCAGGATACCTGATTTCGAAGGATATAACAAGATTTTAGTTTGGAATGAGTTAACGAAAAATGGCAAGGGGCATGGTGGGGTGACAATCTTGGTTAGGAAAGAATGTGAAAAAAATCATAAAAATAGAAAAAAAGGACCCAAATAACCAATACATTTGGGTGAAAATGGCAGATGGGAAGTCTATAATTTGGATTGCAGGTTGTTATTTTGCCCCCTATGGCTCTAAAGTGTACAAGAAAAGGAGCCTGGATAGAGAAGACCCATATGAAGCGTTAAAAATAGACAACAAAATATGGTGCCACAAGCAAGATTATTTTGCTTGGAGATTTTAATGCGAGAACAACAAATAATGAAGCTTTGTGTTATAGTAAGGAATAGGGAAAAAATAGTAATCCGCTGTGGTTAGAAGAAGAAGAAAATCAAAGGTGGAAAAGGGTATCTCAGGACTCAAAAGGTGGTGTTTCGTCTTTCAGTGCAAACTTGTTGGGGTTTTGTTGCCTTCACGATTTAATCATATGTAATGGCATAAATACTTTGCCGAGGTCAAGGGCCTTCACATGTCATACTCATAATGGGCACAGTGTGGTTGACTATGTCATTGGTTCACAATGTATTATGCCAAGGATAATTGAGGTTGAAAGAGGGTGTTGCCCAATAGAGTTGAAATCTTACCATAGCCCTATTTACATAAAATTTGGGATGGAAACAGATGCCCAACAGAGAACCAGTCCGTAACCATGCAAAAGTAGAGATCTTTAAGGTAAAATTTGTCTAACCTCAGAGAACCAACACATATTTAAAAACATGCTTGAAAAAAATTAAAAGAAGTAAAAAACATTGGCAGCCCCAACAGAAACCAAAACATTATAAACAGTAGCAAGCTGATGTCAATCATTCAAGAAGCTCTCACAGCATGCAAAAGAGTTAAGGGTAGAAGAAATTCCAAAAATAGTTTTCCAGAAAATCCATGGTATGATGAAGAGTGTAAGGCAGCTAAAAGAGGTTTGAAAATTTCTGGAAATGAACATGCAAACAAAAAAATGTATGAGAAATTAGTAAGATAAAAAAAAGAGGAATTCATGATAGTAAGAAGGAGAGAACTAATCTCTCTTGGAAGGCACAATCCGAAGGGTTTTTGGAGAGCATTGCAACAAGCTAGAGGTACCAATGAGAATAACATTATAGATATTCAATGGTTAGAATATGCAAAAACATTGTATGAAAGAGACCAAGATAAATCCTTACCTCCAACCATTAACAATAATGATAAACTTTTCACCACAAAGGATATCGAGGTTGGTATTAAAGCGTTGGCAGTGGGGAAGGCTCGGGACATCAATGGGTTACAGGTTGAATATTTGAAATGGGGCTTAGAGCTCTTGGCACCGCATATCAAGAAGATTTTCAATAGGGTCATTCAACATGGTTTCCCAACAAATTGGACGACTAGTGTTGTTATCCCTCTCCACAAGAGTGATGATGTCAACAACCCGTCAAACTATCGCACCATAATGATTAATCCTTTTTTTGGGAAGCTCTTTGGGAGCATGGTGGAGCACAAAATAAGTTGTTGGGCTGAGAAGGAAGGTAAAAGGTTGAAAGGGCAAGCCGGTTTTAGACCGAAACATTCTACAATTGATCACTGCATCACTCTTAGACACATGGTTGAAAAAGTTTGGGATAAACAAGTTAATGAGGTATTTTGCTGCTTTATTGACTTCAAAAAGGCTTTCGACACAGTCCCTAGAAGCAAACTTTGGAACATAATGGAGCAACTTGGAATTCCAGAAAAGTATAGGGCTACTGTCCATAGACTTTATGATCAGGTCCAGGCCAAAATTAGAACAAAGGCAGGTCTTTTAGAATGTTTTGGGAGCAACATTGGGGTCAAGCAAGGCTGCCCTTTGTCTCCCACCTTGTTTGGGCTATACATAGACAAGTTAGAAGAGTGGTTAGACAAGCGTGGAGGTGAGGGAGTGTTCTTGGCCACTTATATGGTCAAATTGCTGCTATACGCGGATGATCTCACCTTAATGGCAAATTTAGAAAATGGTCTTCAAGAACATCTAAAAGCTCTAGAGCTATTTTGTCAAGATGTAGGGATGCAAGTGAACATCAACAAAACCAAGGTCATGATATTTACGCTGAAAAGAACTAAGAAGCAACTAAATTTTGAATTTGAGGGAAGTTCTTTGCAAGTGGTAAATGAATACAAGTATTTGGGTCTCGATTTTTGCAGCAATCTTAGTTGGGAGACTTGTAGGATAAAAAGAATTCAAGGGGGTTGGAAAGCTCTCTATTTGCTTCAAAATAGATGTAGATCAGCTGAGTTATGGGACTGGAAAACAAAGAAGAAATTATTTGGGCTGCTTGTTATACTTGTAGTCTTATATGGTTATGAAGTTTGGGGATGCAACACATCAACATTAAAATGGAGGCAAATAGAAAGATTACAAAAGCATCTAATCACAAGCAACTTCAAAATAAAAAGTACAGTTCCATATGAGATTGTTCTAGCTGAGGTGGGGGCTTTCCCAATGGAAATGGCAGCATTAATTCGCTTATTAGGTTATTTGAGGAGAATTGAGAATATGGAGGAGCATCGATGGCCCAAAATTGTGGTGGAAGAAAATTTAACTAGAAGGAAGAGCATGTGGATGAGGCAAAATGTCAAGTGGATGGGAAAATTGGGGATAAGCATGCAAGAGTGTCCAAACACAAATGTGCAAATTAAAAGGTATTTCAAAGATAAATTCAAACATATTGTGTGTGTGAAAATTGGATCAAATTTAAATTAAAATTCAAACACATGTTAATAAAACATTAAATCGAAAAGCTGAAAATAAAATGTGCAAACCGTAACAGCAGCCTCTCGAAATCGTTTTATCCTCCTCTAACTTCAATGTTTTGTTGTTTTCCAGATAGCTCTCAGATCAACAGACCAAGCTCAACAAAATGACAACTAAAGAACGAGATTTAAAAGTAAATGCATAATACACTAAGAATGCAAGATTTCTGAAGATTGATTATTGAAGGAATGTTGATTGTTCACTTCAGCAGCATAACGACTTGATATGATGACGAAATGGAGAATGATAGAGATGGATTGAAAGATTGAGGAATGATTTTGGCAGAATGAGGATGTCTGAAGAAGATCCGATCCAAATGGCTTGTGAAATGTTAAATTTATAGATTTTTCGAAGGAAAAAGCTTAGTTGGCAAAGATCAACGGTCAAGATTCAATCTGGTAAGATGAACGGTAAGAGATTTTCGAAAGTGGAGAAGAGAATGGAAGGTTTCCCTTTTCTTCATTTTTTTCCATTCAGATCCAAAGGAAAGTTTTCGTTTTGAAGAAAGAGTTAAAATGAGATTCATAATTAAATAAATTTATTTATTTAATTATATGTGAAGATGGATTTAGAAACTCACATAATTAAATAAGCAGTATTTAATTATGTGAGAGAGGCGAATTTAGAAGGCATTAAATATTTAAAAATATTTAATTATTTGTGGAGTGAAAAAGACATTAAATTAAATATTTAATATATTTAATTTAACTATGAGATGAAGGGGGTGTTCGGAGAATATTCCATTGTTTGAATATTCAAATATTCAAACTTTAGAATGATATGATAATTAATATAAAGAAATAATCGAATTTATTTAATTTAATTAAGAGGAAAAATGGAGGATGATAATTAAATAAAATTATTTATTTAATTAAGATAGAAGAATTATAAAAATGAACAATATAAATAAATAATTAAATTTATTTATATGTAGATGACTTTAGGAGATTAATTAAATACTTGTATTTAATTAATTACCAGACTTATTATAATGTGACCATTTTTAGGTGCATACATTTTGCCCCTCTTTGAGATGATGTTCAAGATGATGAGATTTGTATCGAGTAACATCATTTCAAAGAAGTTAAGGTATGGATAGAGGAGAATGGACAATGATAGAAAGATAGGATGATGATGGAATGATGATGCCCCCTCGAGAGGATAGGCGGGTTGAACAAACACGGGTAGGCTCTCGAAATGAAATGATAAAGGGAGGGATAAGATGAATGATGCAAGATAGAAAGTCGATGAAGGAGATGAATGATATGTTATGCTGCAATGAAGGTGAGAAACCATGATGTTTGATATAGCACTAGACGTTATGCACCAAGATATAAGGACCAAGGTGACGATGTGTCTCATGCCCCAGCATAATACAACCTTGTCTAAACGTATGAGGAAGGAGACTTAGAGCATTAAAGTCCTAATGCACAAAAGGTATGATATGACCTTAGATGCAAAGGATAGTGCAAAAAGCTACTCCAACATACACAAGATATGAATATTAGCTAGAATGATACAGATTGGAAACAAATGCAAGATAAAAGGATAACACACATAAGCAAGCAAGCAAGCATGCACAAATTATACAAAAACAAACAAGGAATTGCCCCTGTCAAGTTGTAAACCGTTGATTGATTGATTGATTGATGATGATGATGATAGTGTTGCCATTGTGGGGAGCGGCATGTCCCTAGAGCAACACAAAGATGATGATAATTGATTGATTGACTTTGATTTGGTTTACGACAAGATTAGGATCAAGACCAAAGAATGTGATTGGATAATTTGACAAAATTGATTGACTTGATTGGTATGGATTAAGGATTGACTTGTATTTGGATTATTGCTTGGATTGATTTGATTGATTTGATTGGATGAAATGGTTTTGATGAAGATGATTGATTTGGTTGAGTGGTTGAATGATTGGATTGACTTGAATTGAGATGATGGATTGATTTTATTGCTTGGATTTTTGTTGGATATTTGATTTTTTTGGATTTTTGACATTTTATGATTTTTTTGGACTTTTGAAATGTTTTGATTTTTTTGGATTTTTGAAATGTTTTGATTTTTTTGGATTTTTGAAATGTTTTATTATTTTCTGGAAAATGTTTTGTTTTGAAATGTTTTGACTTTTGGATTTTTGAAATGTTTTATTGTTTTTGGATTTTTGAAATGTTTGACGTTTTTGGATTTATGAAATGTTTTGATGTTTTGGATTTATGAAATGTTTTGATTTTTTGGATTTATGAAGATGTTTTGATTTTTTTGGATTTTTGAAATGTTTTGATGTTTTGGATTTTTGAAATGAGTTGATGTCAAAGGATAAAAATTTGAGTAGCCTTTGTGCTAGATACCAATGACAAGGGGAAACCAAGTCTATGTGCAAGGGAATAGATGGGATTGATGGATGAAAGGGTGGGTGATGGGATAAGGGATAAAAGGCTCATGATATATGGATGGATGGAAATGATAGGTCATAATAAATGGAATGGATGTATGTATCATAAGAGAGCAAGGATGTGATTTCCAAAGACTATGTTGCGTAGGAATAACATGCCCCATTCTAGGTACAATACTTAGGATTGTTCATGACAAAACTTATGACAATAGGATAATGATATGATTGTTTGGAAGGATGAGGTATGTCAAGAGATACCCAAGACATGTTTCAACATTTTGCCCCTATATCTTCATCAAGATCAAAAGAAGAAGGGTGGATGAATGGACTCAAAATGATAGGTATGTATGATGGCTAAAGATGGTAGGTAGGATGGAAATGATAAGACATGAAAAGGATAGGTTGGATAGATAAGACATTGTGCCCCCAAGTGTAAGTGACATAGAAGATAAACCTACACATGATGCCTATTTGCTAGGTTTTCATCATGGTACTTATCCAGGGTGCCTGTTTACCAGGTTTTCACCGTTGGACGAAGGGATTTCTCTTTACTTTTTTTTAAAATTTTTTTTTTTTGTTTTTTGACTTTTTGGATAGGAGGGACTCAAGAGTCTAGTTATGTGAAGGGTGATAGTCCCACTAGATAGATTTCAATGCATGGACAATATCAAATGTCATTATGCTCATAGATGTTGGTAAGATATGACATGAGTGTGAGATGGATTAGGTAGATGGTGGATTATGATGTAGATTATGGAGGAAAATAGTGGATTATGATATGGATTATGTAGGGAAGATGACAGGGTTTATATGGGACTTGTGCCAAAGATGAATGAAAAGTTTATGCAAAAGCATGGACCATAGGAAGGTGATCGGGAAGATATGTAGGATAATAGTTGAAGGATGGGGAGATGGAGGTATGTGGAATTGTTGTGAAATGGAAGGGAACCATGACCAATGGTTGCACACACTGTGATAAACGTTGAAGCTTTTGATGTGGATGCGATGTAGGAAGCAATGGAGATGTTTGCTTAGGAGGTGGTGGATGAAGTGTTTTAGGTACCCACATAGACTTAGTATTTTTATGATTTTTATTTTGCTTGTGGGCTTTAGGAATTTGATACTTTTGAATGGAATGAGAATGTGGGATGGAAGTGGATGATTGGGATTTTTGTGATGTGAATGCCTCATTTGACTTGATTTCTTTTTGCTTAGGTACCCAAACCATTTTAGTTTTGGCCTTTACTTTTGGAGGTATGGGCTTATATAGCTTTTTAGATGTATTTTGCTTTGACTTTTTGTATTGATTTCCTAAGGCATGAGAACCCTTAGGATTTTTTACTTTATAGGTAGAGGCATTGAAATTATTGCTTTTGAATCCCATGGGTATGGTGGAATGGGTGGAAGCTTCATGCCTATACAATGTGTGCATTTGTTGGTCATGATTAAGATGTTTATAGGATTTATGGATGGAGGGATAAGGGGATTGGATGATGGGGATATTAGGTGTTGGGAGAAGTGGGGGTAGATTAGATGGAGGGATATTAGGAGTTGGGAGCAATGATGGTAGAGTGGATGGAGGGAAGTGTATGGTCATATGCTTTTGACATTTGTAAGATGATGGAGGTGGAATAACAACATATGTTTTAGGGATATGATAGGCTTTATGATGGAAAGTGGACTTAGGATGCATGGAGGAAGTACCAACATCTTTAGGTTGTTGTTCTTGGGGTGTAGGTCCAAGGTCATAAGAGTGTGGAGGGACTTTGACATGTATAGGCTCCAAAATATCTTGTTCATGAAGGTCTAGACCTTTACCTTGGTGGTTCATGTTTTGGAGTGTGCAATGGACAATGGAACCAGGTGTAGGTGAAACACTAGACATGAGTTCTTTATTGGATGGAGAAGATAATGGTTGTTGTTCGAAGGAGAAACATTCATGAGTGAGGGTAGAAAAACCAATAGGATATGATGGAGGACTTGCAACGGGGTCGATAGTGGGTGATGGAGGTTCATTAGGATCTTTATTGGCATTGTGTTCACTTAGATCCAATGTATTTGTTTGATCTTCTATGTGTGCTTGGGAGGCATATGTCTCATCAAGGGAAGTGGATGTTTGTGCATCATGGATGGGACTAGGTGGAGGTGAATTGGGAATATTTTTCTCATGGATGGGTATAGGATCAAGTTGCTCATGGATAGGCTCTTCATCATTGTGGATATCATCTTGATCATAAAAATGATATAGATTATGGATAGGTTGGATGAAAATGATTTGATCTTGATTAGGACTAGGGCTTGCTGTTTCCACATGCTTGGGAGTAGACTCTTGATATAACTCTTGGGTTTCTTGAATGGAAGTGGAAGGGAATTTCTCATGGATAGACTTGACATGTTTTTGATGATCAACAACATAGGAGCATGAAAGATGGTGACTTGGACTTACGACAAAAGACTCTTGAATTGGCTCAAGGGGTTGTGGATGACATGGTTGGCTTGAAGGACTTGGCATGATGTTTGATGACTCTTTTGTATGTTCAAGAATATGAGTTGGATGACATGGCGATGTTTGATTCCTTGCTAGTAGCCCTTGGGTCACATCCTTTGTAGGTGTATGGGTGGATTTAGGCAATTTCATGGGTTTACTTTTGAAAAAATTGTACCATGGAGTTGATGTATTGGCAAGTGGATTAGAGGATGGTAAGGGTAATGAAGGGGTTAATGGGTTGGAAAGTGTAGGGACCATTGGGTTAGGACTAGGACATGGTGGCTTTAGGATAGGCTTTTGATTGGATAGTAGTATGATATACTCAGAGGGTGCATGAACTAGATTAGTGTTCCCCTTGTGAAATGGAACATGAGAATTGAAAGGCACTTGATTTTGCTGCCAAGGTGGACTTGGGCTTCTATGTTCTTGTAGTGATAAGGGTGGATGTGTTGATGTGGCATTGACATGCAAAGAAGTGGATGGATTAGATTGGTATGAGGTGGAAGGGGATGACACATTAGGTTGAGGTGGAATTGGTTGATAATGAATGGATAGGAGATGATGTTGTGGTTGTTGAATTTGACAAGTATCAATGAAATGATTGGCTTGAGCTAGGAGGTGTTGGATTTGAGGTGATTTAATTTGTTGAAAATTTTGGAAGAGGGTTTGAAGGCTTTGTATGGTTTGGTGGTCTAAGGGTTGGGGTATTTGGTGAAGTGTTTGAAGGAGGTTTCGAAGTTGGGATGCTAGGGCTTTGTGTTCGAATGTGGGCATGGTGTCACACATGTGGGTAAGCTCTTGTACATCGATTTGTTCCTCAAAGTATGCAACATAGTTCATGTCATCATTAGAGGTGGTAGGAGAAGCCCCTCAAAGTTTGATTTTATGTTTTGGTTTTGTTTCATGATTTGAACTAGAGAAAGGGACTCCTTGAATGATGATCTCAGGCTTAGGATTAGGATTGGGCTTGTTTATGATTATGACCATTTTGACAAGTGATGACTAGGACTAGGTTGGCGATGGTGATGATATGGAATGATAAGATTGGATGACTTGGATTGATTAGGATGAAATGGATATGATGTGGCTAAAAAGAATGATTAGGATGAAAGTGGTTGTATATGAATGTGTTGGAAGAATGTGTAGAGTGACTTGTCTTTATGTGTTTGGTGTTTAGCTTGATTTGGCAATATTTAAATGAATGTTCACACATGTACAGACATGAATCACACACGCAAGACACATAAGCAAGTTTGAATTTTGGAATTTATGAATGTAATTATTAAGCACACACTTGAAGAAGACACATCAACAAGTCCTAGAACTAGTCAAGTGGGTATGGCCAATTAGGTTTCAAACTAGTTTGAACAAGGTTGACTAATGATGATTTGAAAGCAAAATCCTATCACACAGCCAGGAGAAAGGGGTAACCCACCCTTCACCTTCACTTCCCAAAGGTATAAAGTTCTTTGGGGCTTAGCCAAGAGTGATAATATTTTAACTTCCAAACAAGCGTGTCTTTCGATTCACACTTCGATTGAGGTTGTCCCCAGGGGTGATGAAATCCCCTAGCAGGCCTCCTATGAAGGGTTTGACAAAAGCAAACCAAGTGAGGTGTTTGTGATCACACATGCACTTGATTCACACTCACAATGATTAATTTCCCTTAGATTAGAAATGAAACGTGTGTAAAAAAAAAGTTCAAACACTTGTTCTTTTTAGATCCCAAATCAAGATGTGATGGAAGACAGTGGTGAATTTTAGACCCGATTTTCAATATGTGATTGAAGACAATATTCATTTTTAAGAGCCCAAATCCAAATGTGTTTGCAAACAAGGATTAATTTTATGCCCCAAATTGAAATGTGTGACAAACAAGATTAAGAGATGAAGGATGAAACGAGTGCACTTGGTTATTTTCGCTTTCCAAATTATTGTTGTGAGTGATATTGCTGCTACGAGAGCTCCTTATGATCACCTACAAGATCAAAAAAATAATATTATAATGCAGCAAAAGGAAAAAAAAAAAAAACTCATCAGAAAATTGTGATTTCAGATACATGTTTTTAACATAGCCGAATTAGATTTTATTATTTGATGATTTTATTGATCTGAAAAATAAAAACTCAAAGAAGATATCCCTATTAATTTTCTGAGAGCTTTTCAGAAATGTAAAGAAGTCAGAAAAATTCTTTGTTTTGCTCTCAAAAACGCGGATTTATGGAAATCACACAGAAAATGAAGATCGGATTTTTTTGCATTGTATTTGACCTCAAAATTAAATATGTAAAACATAGACCCCCATTAGAATTTAAAGAGATTTCTGAAAATGTAAAAAAAATAAAAAAAATCGCTGATTTGCATTCAGAAAACCAATTTTATGAAAAAACATAAAATTACGATAACTTTTACAAAAACGATGATACACCCTCAATTTTTTTATGTAGCCTCTTGAGATGATGCAAAAGACTCTGTAAAAATATTGTAAAAAAATTCACAACTGTGTAGAAGATATGAAGAAATTGGTAAAACTTGCAGTTTTTCCAAAAAATATCAGATTTGCATCAAAAAAATCAATAAAACCTACAAGTAGATATTAAAAACGGGGCAAAGCCCCACGGTGGGCGCCATTTTAATGTGTGTGTGAAAATTGGATCAAATTTAAATTAAAATTCAAACACATGTTAATAAAACATTAAATCGAAAAGCTGAAAATAAAATGTGCAAACCGTAACAACAGCCTCTCGAAATCGTTTTATCCTCCTCTAACTTCAGCATTTTGTTGTTTTCCAGATAGCTCTCAGATCAATAGACCAAGCTCAACAAAATGACAACTAAAGAACGAGATTTAAAAGTAAATGCATAATACACTAAGAATGCAAGATTTCTGAAGATTGATTATTGAAGGAATGTTGATTGTTCACTTCAGCAGCATAACGACTTGATATGATGACGAAATGGAGAATGATAGAGATGGATTGAAAGATTGAGGAATGATTTTGGCAGAATGAGGATGTCTGAAGAAGATCCGATCCAAATGGCTTGTGAAATGTTAAATTTATAGATTTTTCGAAGGAAAAAGCTTAGTTGGCAAAGATCAACGGTCAAGATTCAATCTGGTAAGATGAACGGTAAGAGATTTTCGAAAGTGGAGAAGAGAATGGAAGGTTTCCCTTTTCTTCATTTTTTTCCATTCAGATCCAAAGGAAAGTTTTCGTTTTGAAGAAAGAGTTAAAATGAGATTCATAATTAAATAAATTTATTTATTTAATTATATGTGAAGATGGATTTAGAAACTCACATAATTAAATAAGCAGTATTTAATTATGTGAGAGAGGTGAATAGAAGGCATTATATTTATATTTAATTATTTGTGGAGTGAAAAAGACATTAAATTAAATATAATTATTTAATTTAACTACGAGATGAAGGGGGTGTTCGGAGAATTTCCATTGTTTGAATATTCAAATATTCAAACTTTAGAATGATATGATAATTAATATAAAGAAATAATCGAATTTATTTAATTTAATTAAGAGGAAAAATGGAGGATGATACTTAATTAAATAAAATTATTTATTTAATTAAGATAGAAGAATTATAAAAATGAACAATATAAATAAATAATTAAATTTATTTATATGTAGACGACTTTAGGAGATTAATTAAATACTTGTATTTAATTAATTACCAGACTTATTAAAATGTGACCATTTTTAGGTGCATACACATATCATGTGGTCAAAACAACTTGGTCGAAAAAGAGAATACTATGTTTTGCATTTTAACCACAGTTGTGATCACAAGCAAAGTATTACGCGGGGGCAGATATAAAGTGGAAGGCTAAAATGCTGATAGCCCAGTTGAGAACTAGCTCTCACCGTTTGAGGTGTGAAATGGGAAGATGGAAAATACCCAAGGAGGTGTGGGCATATAGGATTTACCGTTTTTGCTCATCGGGTTTAGTGGAAACAGAGTGGCACTATGTCATGCAATGTAAGGCTTATGAGGACATCAAGTGCAGTTACTCGAATCTACTTAAAGTAAAATTGTTAGAGGCCTTGTTTGAAGAGGAGAAGATTGTTGAAACATCAAGTTACCTTATCAAAATACACAGTAGAAGAAATAAAATCAGCAAAGAGTTAGAGGGAAACATGGAGTAGTTGGTGGGGTTGGCGGCTGCTCTGTTTGTTGCAAAAGGTGGCTTCAGCTCTGTATCTTGGGTCCCATAGGCCAGCTGGTATCGTGGACGTAATTAAAAGCATTCATTCATTCATTCATGCCTCCACAACAAAGCATTCTCTCACAAAATGTATTAAAGCGGGCCCTCTCAAATATGTGTCATGATTTCGTGAACTCGGGGAAAGGAAGGCATGGGAAAACATCACTTCGTGAAGGTTAAGGTTTGCGTGAAATGGAAAAGAATACACATAAGGCACGTGAAAAATGCATTTTTCTTGTTCGCAAAGAGAATAATTTGTAATTTAAAGCCTTCGTGAAGCACAAAACCAACACAAAATAAATAAAAGAAGATATGGTGGGACCCTTTATAAAATACTCCCTAGGCAGCTTAAAAGATAATAATAGCATGTGCATTTAAAACAACTTAAGTTGCTAGCAAAAGGGGGCCCCTAAGCACGACAAGACGGTGGCTTCACAAAGGATTTATAATGCATAGCGTAAAAAGGAAACTGCTAACTTTTGATTTGTCAAATACACCTACACGTCATCTCATCAAGGTTTTAAAAGGAGCATTTTGCAAGCTCACGAGAATGAATGAATGATTCTAATATCATCCACGAGACCATCAGCCTATGGGAGCCAGAGTTTGATCTTTAACCGTTTTCAATTTTCTTTCCAAGTCAGCTCTCCTATTATCAATCTTGATCAGGAAGTTGGTCGTCTTGAGAAGCCTATCTTCTATAAAGAGCTCATTTAGATTAACCACCTTCAAGTTACCCTCATATTGGATATGAATGTCTTCATAAGCTGCACACTCATAGATAAAGTGCCATTCGGTCTCAACCACTCCCTTGCTCCAGAAAATACAAGTTCTTTGCTCCCACACTTCCTTGGGGACAATCCACAATAACATTTCTCACTTCTACGAAGTGAAGGAGTTGTGTTAAATACTGATACGTGTCTAATGGAACCCTTTAAAAGTGCAAGACCCTTTTAAATACTTATTAAAATAATAAAGCAATGGGAACACTTGATTCTCTAACCACAAGGAGTCAGTAAAAGAATGAACATGAAGGCTTAAGTTGAAACTTAAGAAACCGGTAATGGGGTATAGGTGGTTCCACATGAAATTATAACAAAAGTGCAGTAGTGCAACATAAAACCCTAGGAATACCCCTAAAACCCTTATAAAATAGATGCTTCTACAACACTTTATTTGACTTGGAATTTTTTTAATTTTTTTAAAGAAAAGGGGTGAAAAATTTATTGAAAGAAAAGCAAAGATTGCATAAAAGGGGACAAGAGGCCCCATATCTTCAAAAAACTATCAAAGTGAGGAATAATGAAAAAATCCCAAATCTTCAAAAAGCCACCACTCCAATCATCCTCCCAACATCGCAGAGCATATAACCAGACAACCCAACAAACCTAATCATTTTGATCCTCATGAAAAAATTAAGCCAGTTGCTGACACTTCTGCTAGTCAAGTTGATCCCAGCTCCAAACAAACCAATCCCCCATCTCATCAAAAGCCCATTTTTCTAGAAAATCAACCACTTTGTTCCACTCCCTTGGAATATGCATAAAGGAAATAGAAACAAAATTTGAGGCCAAAATGAGAATTTGTTTAGCAATAACCCCTAATCTTCGGGAATAGTTCTGGAAATCATGGCTGTTTAGCAAAGAAACAAGAATCATTGAATCCATCTCACATATCACCTTCCTCCAAACCAACTCGCAAGCTTTCTCCAACACCTTGAGAATAACATAGGCTTCCATTTGATTATTGAAGTGCACCCCCATATAAATAGAGAAAAAAATTGGCACAACCCCTGCTATCACGTCCCACTCCACCAATGCCCACAACACCCAAATTTCCATGAGCAGATCCATCCATGTTTATTTTGAAAACACTAGTCGAGGGCATTCACCACTTACCCACATGGTTCACCTTCTTTGACCCCTTCATCAAAGATCCACTCCTAGGATGGGCCATAGAGGCCCTAAAAAGATCCAAAAGGGAGAAGAACCTCAAGTCATTCGAGGTCAAAGGCTTGTCCAAGTCAAACTTAGCCTCTATATTTTCTTTGAGCATATTCTTGATTTTAAACTAGATCTGAAGGGAAACCTACCTGCGGTCTTGAAAAATCTACCTATTTCTCTCCAGCCAAATCTACTAGATAATAAGGGAAGGACCCAAATCCTAAGCAACCACCAGGAAAGAAGCAAAAGTCAAAGGAAGACCCAAGTTTTTCCAAAGATCAAGAAGAGACGAGGCCCGAACCAACCGTCTCTTCCATAAATGCCACCAGCAATTCCATATTTCAGTTGAGAAAGAACATAGGAAGAAAATATGGCTAAAACTTTCCTCATTTTTTCCACAAAGAAAGCAAATCTAAGGACCAAAAAATCCCCTTTTCCTAATGTTCTCCCAAGTAAGACATTTGTTTAGACTCAAAATCCACATAAACACATTACACTTGGGCCAACCATTCTTGTTCCATATGTGTTTCCACTAGGGACTCTCCTCCAAGTCATTTTGTCTACAAAGTAAGGTAGCATAACCCTGAGCCACCATGTACCTCCCTTTGGGACCATTACCCCACACCAACACATGCATCTCCTCCAAATAACTACAAGGATGTTCAACAAGGATTGAAGCCAAATAATTTCTCTCCTCTAGAGATCCCCCCTTAGGCCAAGAATCAAAATGATGCCATTAATACACTACAGAGGTCCCCAAAGAGGAAGAGACCTTAAAGCTATCCACATTTGACCAACCAACCCCCACAAACAAATGAACTTAAAGCTTGAAGATGAGGGTGAGACAAAAGTATAAGCGAATGACTATCCCAATAATCTAGCCAAAAATGAGCAAGATTACCTGTATTAATGATCCAAAAGAGCCCCTCCTTGATGAGGGCAAAGCCCCATTTTATAGTCTTCCAGATCAATGAACCCTTGCTAGTTAATTCCATATGACGGATGTCCTTGTCCGCCACACCACCAAGATATTTAAAGTTCAAAATGTGAGCCCATGCTTGATTTGGTAGATAGCACCACCTCCAGTATAGTTTAGCTGCAAGAACTAGACTATTGTGCTCTGGCTACCTAAGATCCAAACCCCCACACTCCTTGTGTTACATACTTGGTCCCAACTCACCAAGCTCCACTTATGCTGCTCAATATTACTAGCCCATAAGAATTTCCTAGAGAGAGCATCATATTCCTTAAGAAAACCCTTTAGAGCAGACAAAGCCATAAACCTGTACAAAGTGAGAGACTACAAAACAAATTTTAGAAGAGTCAACCTGCCAGCAAAGGATAGCCATTCAAAAGTCCAATGATTGACCTTGGAGTGAAATTTGTCCAAGATGTGTTGTTAGTGCCTCTTATTCATATTGCCCACATAGAGGGGAATGCCTAGATAGTCCAAAGGTAGGCCCCCAATCTAAAAATGAAGAATGTGAGCAATCCTATTCTGGATTAGCTTGGGAGTATTGAAGAAAATTATACTAGATTTCTCCTCATTAATCCTTTGCCCAAACGCAGCCATATAAATATCTAGAACCTTCCTGAAATTAGTAGCCTCATCAATTCTTGCCAGTCCCATCAGGGGCGTATCATCAACAAACTAGAGGTGAGTTTGGGATTCTAATCTAGTGTTCCAGCTCCAACCTTTCATAAGATCACTATCCCTGTGACGTCTCAACAACTTGCCAAGACCCTCCACCAAAAGAATGAACATATATGGAGATAAAGGATCACCTTTTTTTTTTATGGGTGTTTTAGCACTTTCTCAACACAAGTAGTGCATAGGTGCACTACCTCTCTTGAAAGGCAACCTCCAACAAAAAGTTATTGAAAATGACCCCAAGGTCTCTCAGGTGTTAGGTCATGACGTGCATGGAATTTCTCAATTGTTTCAATGTGATTTTGTTGGTAATCATAGGGCAGACTTACGAAGTTAGGCTGGAGGGAAGTTAGATCTTAAAATGGAGTTCTTGTGAGATGGGGAAGTTGGCGTGCAATTGCTGCAGGTTCGAACAATAGCCTTAAACTCCTATTTCAACTTGATATTTGGCTTTACAATGTGCAATGAACCTTAGCATAGGTTATTTATTAAAAAAAAGGAAAAAAGGTAGGGAGGAGAAGAAGTTGCTAGGTTTGAAACTAGCAGTGAACACTGATCATCAGACAACCTTCCTAAAATAGAATTTCACTTAACCAGTTTGCCTCATAGTCTCATGAAATTTGTGCTAGCTTCTAAGGACTGCAGATATTCAACCATTCATTCACCATAAGCATGAATAAAAGATAGAATTTTAGAGCAACATTTAGTTTATGCCCAGACTAACTTTACATAGCTATTTATCATCAATAAACAGCAAAAAGTATGGGCAAGGAAAGTTGCTAGCACACAACAGAATTCTTCAAAATCAATGAACAACATTAACTATTCTACTAGAACAAGCTAAAACATAGAGAACAACAAAGTAAATCTACTCAAATTAACTAACTATGGGAGAAGAACCATGTAACATGCAACTAAAACTCAAGAATTCACCAAAAACCAATGAAATTCTATTAAAATTTCAGCAACATGTGTTTACAACAACTCAACTCTCTTTCAAAATGAGAGAAGACCCCCTATTTATAGTGTTCAAAAAGAAAAATGAATGGCCAATATTGATTTGTATTGTGTTGCCAAGATTCACTACAAACTAGGGTTTCACCTACCCCCAAATATATTATAATTTAAAATTACATCCTTGTCATTTTCCCTATTTTGTCCTCTTGTGGCAGCACTATAGCTCTTTTGTCTTTTGTCGATTTCTTTTTGTTGTAGCTACTTTGTGAGGAACTTATCATCTATGACTGGGTTTCCTTCACTTTTTCTTCACCGTGGCATATCCTATAAACTTTAGGATTAGCGCTTGGAGCTTGTTCCATTCCAATATATCTGATTGGATCACTTGAAAATTTAGCCTCCTAGATTTTCTTGTGATGCCATCCCAATCTTTGTCACATTTTCATGTATTCTTCACTACTTGCTTAGACTAAGCAAAGGCTCGAGCAACAAAACCCATGAAATCAAGCATCAGCATGTCTACGGTCCCGTTCTCCATTTTCTTGCAGAAATATGGTTTCAATTTCTCTGCATCTAGCTCACTGGCGGGCACATCTAGATTTGTCATCATTTTCAGATACTTTTTAGAGTTTGCCCTGATCTCCTTGACCTAATCAATGTCAAGTTCTACCTCATGGAACACTCATTCCAGCACCTCCTTTTGATGATATAAACCCAACTTCCACGCTTCTACAAGCTAGTGGTCATCCTTTACCAAGCTAAGTTCCTTCTCCCAAGATCTATCTGGTATCTTGAGGATAGCCTCAAGTTTAGGGTACGTGATCCTGTATAACTCGGGGAAGTTAGTGCAAAACTTCCTTATTCCCTCAAGTATCTTTTGCACTTCCAAGAACTTATTTTTTGTCCTAATAGCACGACCGATGCCCATGTTGTTGTTGTAGAGGACTTGTCGAAACCAATCCTCTATGCCCTTTGTCCAATTCTTTCTTCTCTCAAGCTGATCAATATGGTCTTTGGATAGCAACTGCGGCAGCACCGAGGATGTGGTGGGGAGCTCTTTTGCTGATGACCATTGTTGAATATACATTGTCAAATCAACCACTCGTGCCTTTAGTTCCTCCTTAGAAACCTTATCCTTGTGCATTTGATGCATGATGGTGGCAACAACCCCCTAGAGATGATCAATTTTCTGCTCTCTTGTGGCAGTTCCTAGATCAAGGGTGGAGATGTTATAACTCACCCCTTCCTCTCCCACAATTGGCATGGCTATTTGCACGGTCCTAGATCTGGAGGCGTCCATTGTCAGTTAAGATCTAACCTTAGGTTTCTTCTCTTTCTTTGTGCTTATCTAGGCTCGAGCTAGGATTTCCTCTAGCCTTGCCCTTGGATCCCTCAAGGTCAAGGTTTTCTTTTTCAATTGCTTCTTGAGCCATTTAGACATCTGAGATTCTCCCCTTGGCGATTCACAAGCACCCTCTTCCTCGCGGGTGTGTTGGATTTCCATTTCCTTATCACCTAGAGCTTCTTGTTTTGTCCTTCCTTCCTCCTTATCAGAATCCTAAATAAACATAGTTTCCTTCAGTGGGGACTTAGAGGTAGTGTGCTCTTTGGGGCTATCTTCCCCTTTATTTTCCTTTTCTTCTTCTTCATCACACCCATGCTCCTCAGGCTGTTCCGTTTCTGAGATTTTCTTGGTTTCAGCTTCCCCTTCAGGTTTATCTTCTTCTTTCTTTTCTTCTTCTTCATGCTAAGGCAACACTTCTTCATGTTTGAGACTCTCTTCTCACTCCTCTTTTTCTCTCTCTTCTTGCTCTTTCGAAAGAGGAATTTCTTCATCATGTTTGGAGCTTTTGTCATACTCCCCAGTTGAAGGTTCAATATCTTCCTCCATTTCCTCTCCTTCAACATTCTTTTCTTCATCGGAGGGTTGCTTTTCTACTTCCTCTTCAACATTCTTAAGTTGTCGGGCCAGCTCCTCTTCGAGGTCGGGATCAAATGTTTCCACAATGTACTTGGCACTCGGCTCATCAATGTCTTCCTTTGATGATTGTATTTCTTCTCCCTTGCGCACCACTTTGTCAATTGTCAAATGTCGGTATTCAAGGTGCCCATGGTAATCATCTACTTCCTCTTCCATATATTTATTAGCTTCCCTTTCTTGTTGCTCCAATTCTTCTGATATCTCCATTGTAGCCTTCATCTTTGGCAGTTCAGTTGGAGGAGTATGGATTGGAAGACTAGCAACAATCTATGCCAAGGCAGCTTGTATGGTTGGGTTCATCAGCACCCCAGATAGCTTCACAAGAATGTTTTGCATGTGGTGGGAGAAGGCCTCCAGGAGCGAGAGAGTAGGCATTGGCATCATTGTTGTTGCTAGTGAAAGAGACGTTGTCGAAGGCATGGAGGCGAAAGAAAGCAGAGAGGCGATAAAAAAAGAAGAGTCTATTACCATCACTTGTGTCATGGGCGGAATGGAAGCAAGGTGGATGAAGATGTCCACTGCAGGCAGGGAAGTAACAACCATCGCTTGGGAAGTAGGAAAAGGGGAAGTAGCAATAGCAACATTAGTGGCAGCAGTGGCTGCAAGAGTGGAGGCAATAGGTGGAGACTTTGGCTGCATAGCCTCTACTTTTTCTCCCTAGTGGAGTGGGTCCTCCTGGATGGTATCAAGATCTCCCGATGTCTTTTGTCTCTTGGAGGATTCACCCTCTGTTGCTTTTCTCACATATACCTTGGGCTTGGGCTGACTTTTAGCAGTTTCTTTTCTCTTCCTTGACCTGGTGGTTGGAGGGGATCTTGAGGTCTCCCTAGTAGTTGTCCCATTGTCAGTTTCACTTACAGGCTCTTCCTCAAGCTCTTCATAGATGAAGGTGAACCCTTGTTGCTTTAATTGGTGAATTTTCCTGTCAATCCATTCCTTTGTTATAGCCTCAATGGGCTTTGTTAGGATATCGAGGTCATCAACCTCTTGCTCATCCCAATCGATCAGCGACAGCTACAGATTAGCAACTACATTATACTGAGAATCCATTGTTGTATTTTCATCTTCTACCACCTGGTCTGGTACGAGGAAAAAGTTGACCCTCTTCACAAAATACATATTCATGCACATATAGTGCCTCATTCATACTTCATTGTCATCCTTGCAGTTGGCCCAAAAATCTTCAACACCATGCCCATGGGCATATTCAGCTGCGACAATCTTCTTCAGTCTACCACAAGGGTCCATTCACGATCGGATAGTGTGGAACCTCAAGTTATACTCCACGAGTTCCTTATTTGAATTATCTGCACATTGGGAGGTGTGGAATTCATATAGCCCCTGGCCGAAAGATAGGGGATAAGGAATCCCTGCCTTATGTTTGCTACTTAGGAGGGCATGTGAATGTTGCAGCTGCGGAGAGAGTTCCAACAATATTATCTGATCATTTGGATATCGAGGCAGCTTGTACGGTTTCTTTGAAAATCCCTCAGCTCGGATGTAGGTAAACTTTGGAAATTGTATGAATAGGAAAGCAAACTAGCAAAGGAGGCATTCGCACTGTGTGAGACCCTTCTCCCGAAGTCACCCCCAAGCAATCTGATCATGTGACATATGAAAGTGTCATTGACCCTGTAATAGTCCCTCTTGAAGTTCTTGTACTGCAGCTGAGGGTACCTATCATAAACCTTCAATTCCTTGCCTGGTTCTATATCTAGTGCCCTAAACAAGCCCTTATATTATGTATTTTTAGCAAGTAAATAGATAAGGTACAATGTCATGTAGAAGCATGAGGTCTTCTTGATAGCCATAAATTGTTCGTGCAAGCAATTACTGATAATCCCAGCCCAATAGAACTTGGTTTTGCCTTGGAGGATCTCTTCCATGAAATACAACATCCACTCTTGGAAGTAGGCTACAATTGGAAGGCCCATGACTCTGCTTAATAGGGTCACCAGTCATGGTAGTCCTCATAAAAATCACTACGGAAGAGCTCTTGAGGTACTTTTACGGCGCTGCCCCTCTTTTCTTTCAACTAGTATTGATTTATAAGTCTTTTGCATTTGAGGGGGTCTTCATCCCACATCTCCTTGCCATCTTCCTTGGTTTCCTTATCCATCTCCCTGAAGGTAGGGCTATGGAAGGTCTTTCTTACTGACTTGGCGAAGAAATCAACTAGAACATTCCTGTCTCTGTCCACAATTGTTCTGGTCTCTGGCTAGTATGCATCATTGCAGACCATTACTAGTTCATGGGCAACAAGAGTGAGAGGGAAGCCTGCAACTTTTGCCAATCCACTACTTCTGATCTTTCTCGCACAAGTTTTATGTTGTAGGGTTATCTAGACCCTTTTCTTGAATTTATCGATGTCCACGTATCTGATGTTTGTATCAGAGACCTCCTTTCAGGCTGAGGTGACCTTGGATTTGAGAGGTTCCCCTTGGAACTTGTATTTCATATGGTATTTGTCTTCTTTTCCATGAGGTTCCTTAGTTGTTTTATTTCCCTTGTCCTTCTCCACGACTTCCTCCAAAGGTCCTGCACTTGGTTCCATATATCCTGTGAGCGAGAGGGAGGTAAGCACATTCAAGCATGAAACACACATGAAATTTAGCCAAAATCCTTCAAAATGATGTTAGATTAGATAATTCATCATTTAAGAATCCTAACATATCTTCCAGATTGACATTAACCCTTTACAAGAAGGATTTTGAGCAATTCGGGTCTAGGGGATCAGACTTCCCTGGGCTGATGGTTGTTTAAGGGACTACCATTGAAAAGGCACTGGCAAAGCAGCTGTCCATGGGAGGAGTTTCTCCAGGTGGGTCCCGAAGCTAAGGAAGGTGACAGTGTAACTCATTTGGCATTCAAGTCATTGCGAGTTGGAGGGAGCGGATGGGCACTTAGTTGTGGCCGTTCAAAATGGCAAAGATCAAACAACGGTCTGACGGGAGAGACCCATGACATTGGGTCTATAGGAGGCCTTTAATTTCATTCATTTATCTTTGGACAGTTCAACGGCCACGAGGAGGCCACACTCCAAGTAGTGGTGGACGTTTATTGTTTTCCATTTGAGAATGGCGAGTTCACCATGGAGTTTCGATGGTGGCGGCCCGCGGGGACTGGCTCACTTAGGATTTAGCACTAAGCCATTTTCATTCTCGCCTACTAGCAACTACGATGGGGTCGAGACCTGGAGGATGGAGCACTGTTGATCAGGAGCCATTTGAGATGGCGGTTCCACCACGGCGGCCCATAGATGGAAGTCTGCTAGGTAGGGCCCGAAAAGATGTCAACACTTGGTCATTTTGGAGGGCGAGTGGAGCTGACCAATAGAGGCAAGCTCGAGACTTGATGGTTGAACGAACAGGCGATGAAAGTCATTTGAGACGGCGATGCACACATGAAACTACACCGAGGGAAGTTTGCGGTGAGGGACTCGCGAAGACTGAGGACTTAGACTTTGCTAGATTTGAGTTTCAGGGGTGGTGATTAAGGAAGAACCCACCTACTAGAAGGTCGCTAGTGTTTAGTTGTTTGAAATGGCGAAGCCATAGGGCAGTTTATAGATGGAGATCCGTGAAGGAAAATCTGAATGGGTCGACAGACTCTCATTTCAGTTTGTGAGTTTTTGCCAAGTTTAGACGACTAATGAGGGGGGTCCTCCCACTAGGGCGGACCCAGCAAAGGAGTTTATCGTCTTAATGTTTAACTCAATTTTCTAGGTTTGTGACAGTGAAGGGGTTTCATGGGCCTGCAGGTGATGAAAGCCCTAGCTAATGAACAATGGTGGAGAGTGCGAGTTTTGCGGATGACACATGGATCAATTTTCAAGGTTTTTCAAGATTTGAAGATATGGGTTTTGTGCACCTAGTCATAATCTATCTGTCTATCAAGTTTTCCTCCCTTATACTTAGCAATTTATGCAAAAATCAAAGAAAACACAATGGAGGGTATGTGGGCGGAAACCCTACCTCAAGAATCTAATGAATAAGGTGACCAAACAGGAAGTAGAGATCCATAAACAACCAATGAGCGATGCGGAAGCAACGGTGGTGTTGGAAGGCACTTTGAATTTCTCTCTAATCAAGCTAACAAGTGAAAATGACAGATGCAATTTCGTATTTATAGAAAAATGAGGCATTAAATGTGCCCAATTAATGATGGTACGATGAGGTGGAAAGTTGGTAAGCCACAATTTGAAAATGGCCGCGGGAAGCCCAGAGTTCGACGGTCAGACGACAGTCGGTGCTCGATCGTTTGGTCGTTCAACAACGAGGAGATGACGCCAGAGGCTTTGGGTTTCATGTAGCGGAAGGGCATTGAATGACAGTCGTTTGAAAAGTCAATAGTAAGGAAGCAATGAACAAGCATGTGGTTCTGGCAGGCGGAAAGCTGCTAGAGAAAGGCCATGTGGAATGGTCACGGGGTGATGGAAACCCATGAGGAGTGGCCCAACAGGGTGGACTTGACCAAATCCATGAATGGCAGTTTTGAAAAAAGAAGGCAAGCAACCAAGGAAACTTCTTGAAGGCCTAGAGCCTTGAAAATTTGAGGGGGAAAAAATATGGTCAACTCAGGATGACTTCCCTAAAGCTCATTGACCACTTAGAACACCAAAATAGGAGGCATGCAAAATGAGATAGCGACAAAGCGACTCGACAAGCCGAAAAGGAAGAGGGTCCCCATTCCGAACGGGGCGTGTGTGTTGAAGGCACAACACTTTCCTAAGTGCCCTTGAAGCAAAAAAGGTATAGGATGGCAACCCATTAATCAAAATGGAGAAAGAGGACGTGGTCACACAACTCATTACCCAAAAAATCTAGTGAGGATGAAAACCAAAGGCCACTAGCATACGCTAAGGAAAAGACCACCGGACTCTATCATAGGCCTTAGACATATCCAAATTTATAAACATTGCTTTCCCCTTAGAAGAGGACATGGAATGCACAACTTCCATTGCCACCACAGTCCCATCCACAATCTAATGACCTTTGACAAAGATCCCTTGCTCTAGTGAGATAAAAAAATATAGACAAGTTTTCAACCTTTCTGCAATCAACTTAGTAATAATCTTAAAAACCACATTACATAAAGTAATAGGTCTAAAAGAGTCAAAGGAATTAGCTCCTTTTTTAGGAATCAAATCCAGGAAGGTTGCATTAAAGGCTTTGAGAATCTGCTTATTGGATTGAGACTCTCTAACCACCTCCAACAAATCAAATTTTAGGATATCCCAGAACTTTTGAAAAAAATCAATCAGAAAGCCATCAGGGCAAGGGGCTTTGCCTTTCTTCATCTAGAAAACAATGCTCTCAACCTCCTCCAGTGATATAGGCTTTAGAAGGAAGTTATTCATTTCCCTGGAAACAACCATAAGAATACAATCAAGGTACATATCCTCCTCTACCATTTCCATCTAATTGTCCTTGGTGAAAAGGGAGGAAAAGAAACCAACAACTTCCTCACTCAGAAATGGATTGATAAGAAGAGAGAAGATCCCCTTGCCTTGAAATAATAGAAGTAATTAAGTTACCATACCTTCTCTCCTTAATTGAGTTATGAAAGAAGGCGGTATTCTTGTCCCCTTCTTGAAGGCAATCAATACAGGACTTTTGTTTCCAAAATATCTCCTCCTGTAACTCCCATTCAACAAGATCCCTGAAAAGTTTAGATTCTTTCTAGAGCAAATCCATAGTCATGCCTTCCTCCTTAATTTTGAAAGTGATTTCCAAATGAGCCTGAATATAATTTTTCTCAAATAAAATATCGCCATAAGAAGTTCTATTCCATCTTTTCAGCTTGTACTTAACAAACTGAAGTCTCTTGTAAAAAGCAAACATAGTAGTCCCAAAAGCGGTTTTCCCTTCAATTCACCATCTCTCAACCAACTAGTACAAACTAGGATCACAAAACCACATAAGCTAAAATTTGAAAGGATGGCTTCTAGACAAAGAGAACCATAGGGCTGGGAATTTGATAGGCCAATGATTTGAACCTTTCTAGCCCAAGATTTCATAAGAAGAAGCCCAACAATCCCCAAGCCAATGATCAGATACTAGGATTCTATCAAGCCTCTCAAAGATAGAACCCTCCCCAAATCTTTTGTTATGCCAGGTGAAGGTACCAATTAGTAGGCTTCACATCCACCAACTTGAGAAAAGAGATATTATCACACAACAAAGATGAAGCAGGACCTAAGCGACCCAATCCCCCAAATTTTTCCTCTAGGAAGCAAATAGAATTGAAATCCCTTGTAAGAATCCAAGGACAACTGGGAGCCAAAGACCTAATGAATCTAACATGAGACCGTAACAATATCTTACCTGGCAGGTCAATAGGTGCATACACATTGGAAAGAAAAGAGACCACTCTATAATCAAAACGATATGATAGCACAGAGAGGGAATTCCTATAAGCCACCCAACAAAGAGGAGTTATCTTGCAGGGGTTCGAGAGGCAAGCAACACCCCCAGC
Organism: Sequoia sempervirens; assembly: GCA_007258455.2. NCBI lineage: Eukaryota > Viridiplantae > Streptophyta > Pinopsida > Cupressales > Cupressaceae > Sequoia > Sequoia sempervirens. Next base: position 108,740 of record VDFB02263512.1, read on the forward strand.
TGATCCTTGGGCACCAACAGACCAACATAGACCTCTTCTCCAAACTTTAGAAGAAACATTACTAGTTTCATCCACATAAAGTTTAGTCTTCTAGATGAAAATAATATCAGGACTATGATCACGAATCAAATCACAAGTAGCCTTTTGTCTAGGGATGTTTCCCAAACCCCTTGCATTCCACGTGAGCACAATCATTTGAGGCATGAAGCAAAGTGAGAGTCCAAACTCTTAACAATACCCGATTCCACTAAGGAATCACCCATTATCTTCATCTTTTCCGTATCTTTTTTCCTACCCACCTTGCATTCCTTGTATGTAGCTCCCTTTTTTAAGCTCTTTTGATTTGTTCTTAGCTAGGCCATATTTTTCTTTTTTCCATCTTCCTTTGCCCCAGAGTCTGTAGCCATGTCAGTATAACCACATTGTCATCCAATGTTGGAGGGTTCTCACAAAGAGGATTAGCCAGTACGACAACCCCAGGAACCCCACCAGGATCATGATTATCCCCTGATGTCTCAACTAGAGTTGGAGATTTAGATCCTCCCTCCTTTAGAGCCTCTTGAAAATCAACTCCATGAATAGGAATTTGGGAAATATTGGCAGACAGGTTCATACCTTGAGCTTCTTGACCTTCCAGAGAAAAATCATGCTACATTGAATCCAAGTCCTCAAAAATTTTGAGGATGTCAAACTTGTTACCAAAACCTCCTTTCTACACAACCTTGTTTTGTTGAGTTTCCCCCTAGCCTTGGATTGACCTTTCACAGGAATAAACCCCTTCAAAAAATTTCCTTCATTTTGAATTGGGACTTTGCCCTTTGATTTAGGATCAATAACCTATCTCTTAGGCTGAGATTGTTGAGTGTTACCTCCTAATTTAGGACAGTTCCTTTGCAAGTGTCCATACTCATGACACAATCGACAACAGAAAGGTAGAGCCTCATAATCCACCTATTGAATCCAGGTCATACCTCCTAATTTAATGTCCACAGTCTCTAGTAGTGAAATGTTTAGATTAATTTCCACACAAAGCCAAGCAAAAGAGGTTACCCAATGATCAGGGGTTTGATGAGAGAGGCCCAATGGTTTCCCCAAAGCTGCAGTAATATAATGAATGCATAACATCTTTCCGTCGGAACTCCATTGGAAGCCGAGGCAAATGAACCCACACTAGAATCCTCGACGGGAGCTCCTTTGAGGGATCAAACCTCGAATGCCATGGTTTAATAAAGAGACCAACTTGATTATGGAAATAGGGCCCCCTTCAAAAACCATATGTCAATCTACCAACCTGGAAAACATAGCAAAAAAATATCCATTTGCACCAAGGATAATCTCCATATCTCCCTTCGGGTTCCAATTCCTTTGAGCCCATGCCTCCAAAAATGACAATGAAATATGAACTCCCATGAAATTGCAAATTAAAGCATGTTCAGCTAAATACATAACATCCTTTCCAACAATTTTAGGATTGATCACCACAACCGGGCGATCCTTTCTCCTTTCTAGGCAACCAATTGGTTTTGGTTTTTATTTTGAAGAATGATTCATTCATGACTCCTCTACAACATGTAACAAGAAACTAGTTACATCTCCATGCCTTGATGAAGATGAATCCCCATTCATAGAAAGAGATTTAAAAGATAAATGAGAGGGATCCCCAGGACCCCCCGAAGGTGCCATGAGAGAACACCCTCCTAGCACCAAAACTCAAACCCAACGCAACAAGAAAAACAAAAAATAGAAATAAACAAAGGCCAAATAGAGGGAGCAAAACTGTCAAAAATTGCAAGCACACGCCGACCCCTAGCCACGACTCTATAGAGACAAAGAAGAGGCATGTACAAACCATAGCGAAGGAAGAAAGGGCAAGTCCCTCACGCCTGCACGACCTGCTCAATATGCACTGCCAAAGAAACCCTCAATGCCCATAAAATGATTGCCATCCCCCACTTGGAATTTTTTTAATATTGTTTGAAAAGGCTAAAAAATATGGGCAACTAAACAAAAAATTTAGGAGTCAAGCTTTATGAGAGTTAAACTAATTCCTCTATTGTTGTACACTCAATCTGACCAACCTTGTCATATATAGTGAGGGGATACTCAACTGTGTGCAAGCGAAAATTATCATTCAATGGAATTTTAAAAACACCATCATAGTTCAGTCTATTAATGAGTTTATCTCACATAGTAGTAACCAAAATCTTGCACCATACAATAAACCCTTGTGAATGGAACAAATTTTTTCTACAACACTCATTCAATTGATAGGAAAAGACATGTGTTGATTCACATTACATGACCAAAAGATAAAACAAAATTAACAAATCTTAAAAAAATGTAAATCTCAAATTCCTTGTTTCTTATTGGTTTACTATCTAATGCGCTATAGGGCAAAGGGCATATTGAATCACAAACACAAGGGCCTTTGTAATAGTATTTGCTAAATTAAGTGGAACAACACAAAGGTGTATGATTTCCTAAATGACATTTTGAACCCCAACACCATATTGAAAATTTTATAGGGAAATAAAATCTACTTCCACTTAAGAAGATAATAGAATTTGGACAGGTATGAAACTCAATCCATAATTCACAAGTTGTCCATAATTATTGAAATTCTAAGATAAGTTGTTATGAATTTGAATGTAGAGATGTATTTAACAACATATAAAAAATGAAAACTTTATCATGCAACATATAGAGTTTTCCTCTTTAATCCTATTAAAGCCCTTCAAAAAAGCAGTTGGACATTGTGCTTGTTGATAATGAGCAAAATCAAGTTTTTTGTGTAAGCTGATTACTGCTATGGACATAGCACCGATTGATGTAAACAAGCATTATTGAATATAACTAACTAGAAAAAATCAAATTTATGCAATAGAGTGAAAGACCTGTAATTGTCATCCTGATTCACAAATGGTGTGGATAAATTTGAACATGTCAGTTGCAACATAAGGATATTTCTACCATTTTTTTCAATTGCCTACAACAGAAGGATACATCATGTAATCGAAATATGGAACAAGTATATAATAATGAAAAGTAAATAATGTTGGATTGTAGCTCAAAATATACTTAACTCGAAATACAGTAACTTGGAAAAGGTAAGAACAAATAGATATCCTAGAAAAAACACGTATGTGGTGAAGAAATATGAAACCTTTGTAGCCACAACTTTTTTTGCACATGTGCAACATGTTCCAAATTATGCAGATTTGGAGTCATCCCTAAAAAATAAATGAGCAAAAATACACCAAATTAGGGTAGACGTGAGGTCTATGGGTAATTGAAACGTGTAAAAATAAAATAGATAGAACATTTAATTATTTACCAACTTTCACATAAAAATACACCAAATTATATATTAATCATAACATAAAACACTCTTATAAAAAAAGATCTTAAAGAAACAAGGGGAAAGTTGAACCTAAAATATTTGGTCTAAAACCCTACACTCATGAGATATCCCACTATACAACATCATTGACGAGTGTAATCTTCTCCCACCTCCACCAAACATAGTAGTTTAAACTCCCGAGTAGAGAAAAAATGGCTATTTTGTCAAGGTCTACAATGGGTTGTTTGAAAAGTATTGGTGGCACCCTCAAAGCACAAACTCAAGTAAGAATAGCAACAAAAGCATCAACTTCTAAAAGAAGCAGCTCATCCTTATTCTCATTTTCTATGCATACCAATGACCCTCATTGATTATTCTCCATCACCAAGTTTACAAGATTTGACTTGACTGCCCTTTCTCTTATTTTATTGTATTTCTACTACTACTTCTTCTTCCAAAGATTTCATTGCATAGTTTCTAAATGTATATTTTGTTTATGTGTGACTGTTCACAGTGTGTTGTTGTGTGTGAGCCTTCTAGAATTAATTGAATAATATTTAAATTATTCAAATTGCGGGTTTTTAATATTTAATATATCAGATTAAATTGTTCTTTAGGATCTATTGAAGTATGTATGTACAAGATGAAATGACTTTTAACAGTTGAAGTTAAATTGATCTTTAGGATCTATTAAAATATATCTACTTGTTTAAGGTTTATCCTAAATTTGGTTGAAGATATGGTTGTGCTTAACAAGTTATGGCTTAAATTATTTTAACCTGGGTCATGCTTTTACAAATTTTTCCATTGACACTGTACAAAAATTCCTTGGACCTATCCATCCATTCTTATATTTGATCATATACATTCATCTTATGTGGATTGCTTCAAGAGTAAACAAGCGTTGTTATTATAAGGATAGAAATTGAGATAGCTCTTAGCATCTTAGGTTAAATTGGTTTGTAGGACATACTCAGGTAGATCTAGTTGTTTATAGTCTTGTTGCTATGTGTGTCAGTTCTCGATTACATCACAAAATAAATAAATGTTGTTATCTATATACAAATAATACTTTTAACATCTTTAGGCTAAATTGGTCTATAGGACATATTCAATTATATTTATTTATTTAGATATTTGTTGCTATGTGCATTGGTTTTA
>VDFB02263513.1:0-29502 GCA_007258455.2 Sequoia sempervirens
AGATTATGAGGGCAGTATTTAATTATTAATTAAATACCTTAGGGATTTAGCAGAATTAAAGATATTAATTAAATAATAGTAATATTATTTAATTAACTAGGCTAAGAGGATGTTTAGACGAAAAGTGATAAATTTGGATAAATTAAGTGTCCAAATTTGTATGTCTACAACACCAATGAGGCCTTTCCCTAAAATTATCTTTGAATTAGCACTCTTGTGTGTTACCTTCCTTTGAGTGTTGGTCATACATAGCTCTATGAGGTCGAGCACTATTCTTATGGAATAAAAGAATCCTCATAGCTTGCATCAAATGACCAATATTTTGGGAACATAAGTATCTCCTTCCAACATTGGCATATCCATGGATTATCTATTCTATCTACTAGGATAAGCATGATAAATATATGGCTACCCACAAAAATATGATGTTGTTATTCAAAGTCAATAGTAGGAGAAAGATGAAGTTGTGCCTCTTTTGTTCCAAAGCATCCGAGATTCACCAACATCTCTTGGCGTCTCTATGCATGTCATTTCAACCTCATGACATTGGTTGATTGTGATCATATTAGTATGAGTATAGCTTCCTTTTGATTTTTATTAGCCCAAATATCATTGTAGGTGAATTTTGGATTAGCTATTGGTTGAATATTTTATGCAAGAACCAATATGATTATTTCTACCAATGTTTTCCTTCTCCCCCCTTATCCAAATATGAAACAAAGGAGCATTATAGTTTTGAACCATGGATGGTATTGGCTACCCTAGAATAGTGGTGAAGATAAATTCCTCCTCCCAAATTCCAATTATGATAAAAAAAAGGTCTTCACTCTACAATAGATTCCCTTCATAAATAGGTGGTTGGGGTATGTTATTATAATCCCATAAACATATTTTCATATTCTATATGAACTTACATGCACCATTGTGAGTTTTTTGGGATGATTTTAACTTTAGAGCAAGGGCTTCATCCAATGAATAACTGTTATCAATAGATTTGCACCTTGCTGAATACAAGATTCAACAACCTACTTAAACATGGAAACCTTCTTCAGATGTGGGTGATCTGAGCAATTTTGGTGGCTTTAACACTAGAGTTTTGGTGGTTGCAGGTGGCAAAAGAGGAAAAGGCGCTAGAAATTGTGTGCTAGGATTTGACCGATGGGACACATTTGAATGATTGATTTTCTTTCGAGTGTTGTGTTGTTGAGAAAGTGGGATATGGGGGGTGCGTTTGATTAGATTTGGTGATGGGACAGTCTTTTTTCATGGCATTGGATCTATGAAAATGTTGGCGGTGATGTAATGCAAGTGGTGGTATTTAAGGGGAGTGTGGGTTGTACTAATTTTATATTTTGGTTGCGTGTTTTCATGCTACAGGCTATTAAAAAGCAATTTGGATTGTATGATGGTGGTGTTAATGGGTTTTGAATATTCTTTGACATGTAAGACTACACATAACTATTGGTGTTTGGGACAAATATAAATCGATTATAATACAATTTTTGACAGTATAGTAGTTCAACTACTTTTGTTGATTTTATGGATAAAAACTGCTTTACAATTAGATACTAAGGCCACGATCCCATGGAGGGGGGCTTCCTAAAAATTCGGGGCAAAATTTGCTTAAATTTTAAGCAGAATATTTTGAAGCTGGTGGTCCCATGAACTTCAAAATTTAAGTAGGCTGGTGGTGGAATGGTGGTGGGTGAATAAAAAAATAATAAATAATATCATTTCCCTCCAAATTTGTTTTAAAATTGGCAAGAAAGTACTTTTAAGCAGGTGGAGCAATTTCTAGCCCCACCCTATTCTCACCAGCGGAAATTTTCAGCCATCTGCTTATTTGGACTAAAAAAGATTCCATTTAATCTTGTAGCAGATTTTTTTTTTTTCCCATGAGACCACCTGCTTCCATGAAAATGGGAGCCCAAACGCCCCATGGGACCGCTCAATAAGACACTCCACTATTGGACCTGTGAAGGACTACTTAGGGTGGGGTCCCATGGAGGGGGGCTTCCTGAAAAGTTTCAACGGGTACTGTTGAGCATTTTAAAGAATTTTTTAAAGGTGGTGATCCCATGAACTTATTAATCAGCTCAACTTAAATTTTAAGCTCCAAATTTTAAGGAAGTTGGTGGTCTCATGAACTTATTGGTTGTGCAATTCAACCTAAAATTTAAGCTCCAAAATTTAAAGAAGCTTAAAAGTTGAGATGATTGACAAATGACAATTAAAATTCCTAAAGTGTAGGGGCAATGTCCAGCCCCATCCCATTTTCATCCCCTCAAATTTACAGTCCTAAAAGGTAGGAGCTGCTATTTTTAGAAGCAGATTCCAATTTTATTTTGCAGCAATTTTATTTTGACTTCATGAGACCTCCTGGTCCTTAAAAATAGATCCTCCTTATATAACCGGCGTGTGTGTCAGCCCCTTCCCCCTAAACAGATAAATTAAGCTTTATGTACCCTATTGCACATTTTGAAATTCCGTTAGTGACTTCCATTGTCTTTCACTGAAGGATTCCATCTCAAATATTATCAGAAAAGAAATGTCGCTTGTTTTTCTAAGATCACTTAGAAACACCGAAAATGATCTTACCAACGGACATTAGGAGCCATTCCATGGCAACCAGACTGCAATTACCATCATCCTCATCATTGAAATTAAACGCTAAGCCAACCCACAGAAAACCTGATTTCGATACACCCACTAAAAACCCCAATCTCAATACACCTGCCAAGTCCCTAGAACAATCATCATTTCGACACCCAAATCCATATGAATTCAATTCATATCCCCAGCTTATAACTTCCAGGCCCCTAAGCTCTCTGAAACCAAAAAGTTATTCTCTACAGCTTGGACCTGACACGGATGACCGAGGTCTTAACTACAGAAAAAAGCTAGTCTACTTAGACCTAGTGGGGGTTGACACCCCAAGGGCCATTAGAGACAATCCATTAATCCGTTCCACTAGTTTACACAGTATAGAGAAAGTTGTAGACTTCTTGCAGCAATGGGGAATGCTGCACAAAGACCTTGGAAGAGTTTTTGGTATGTGCCCACAAATCCTAACTTGCAATGTTGATAAGGACTTGGCCCCAATACTGGACTTTTTGCTTTTCGAAGTAAAAATCCCTAGAAAGGACATTAGAAAATGTATTAACAGATGCCCAAGAATTCTGGATTCTAGTGTAAGAGACCAACTTAGGCCTACCTTGCTGTATCTGAAGAAATTAGGTTTACAAGAAGTAAGATTTATGGACTGTTCCAATACAGTACTATTGGTTTCCAGTATTGAAAAGACGCTTATTCCTAAGCTGGAATATTTGCAGAGTTTGGGTATTGATCACAAGGATGCTGTAAGCATGGTGGTGAGGGCTCCTGGGATTTTTACATTCAGTATTGCCAATAATCTTAAGCCAAAGTTTGATTATTTAGTGAATGATATGGGGAGTGGGCTTCAGGATTTGTTGGAATTTCCACAGTACTTTTCTTTCAGTTTGGAGAAGAGGATCAAGCCCAGACATATGCTTTTGGTGAAGCATAATCTTTCTTTGCCTCTGCGTGCGATGTTGAAGAAAACTGAACTCGACTTTTTGTATACATTGCAACAACAACTAGCTGCTTTGGGCTGAAATGTAAGTTTTATGACACCTTTTCAATTTGGCAACTTCTGCTTTTAATTTAAGCATATGGGTTTTAGAATTCTAATTTTTGTGGGGTGTGACTTGTGTGTTTTTTGTCAATCTCAAGATGGTGTGCATGATAAGTCATTACACTAATGCCATTTTCCCTCATTACACTATTGGATTTTTCTGAATCTCAGTTATATGCAGAAGTGAAAGTGGAATTATATTAACGTCCCGAAATGTTAGGTCACGGACTTTCTCAATCTTAGTTTTTGGTTGAAATTATTTTAATGTCTGCAAATTATGTACAGTAGTTAAATGGGATCGAAGTGCATGTTCAAGAATAGCGCCCAATTTGGGGGCATTTACGTAGGGGCCATCACATTCCACAACCCATTTCTCAAGAAACAGGCAATTCTTTGACCACTTCTAGCTTGCCACAATTTGCTGTCTGAATAAGCAGAAGCAATAAAAAGAAATCTAAAACTGTGTACATGACCTAGAAACCACTTCATCATTTGTCCATAATCTAGAAACTAATTCAACATGATATTCAGTTCAGGTAACTTCCAAGTAGGGTTTTTTCACAGATTGTTTTTTGATTTTCGCTATGTTCCATGGTGTTCTGGGGAAGGCCGGGGATGGCAATAATATATACTCAACTTCTTACAAGTTTATAAATTTAGCCAATAGGTTTCTTGTGTGAGCTTTCAAGCCTCCACAATTCAGTCACAGAAATTTTTGTCACCCTGGGGATTTGTCGCATGCATGAAAATTATTTTCGGTCGCCAGGAAAATTTTACTTTATGTTAAAATTTGTCACTCTGGCATGCACTCCAAACTTCCTTGGATGAATCTGCACCTTACACATTTGCAAACTCCCTGAATGAATCTACAGCAGCGAAAATGTAAGAAAATGGCAAAGAGGTTGACAATCCTGCATCTGAGCAGTGGTTAATAAAGAATAGAACGAACCTGTTGGCTGGTAAGAAGGAAGGATTGCAGACTGAGCTGATGGAAGAACAGAAGAAGTTTGCTAAGACCATAGCAGAGAAGAAGGGGGTGAAAGAGAAGGGTGAGTAGAGAGGAATTTACAAAAAAGACTGTGTTCCATGGCAAGGAGGAGAGGGACTAATGAGGCATGTCAGGGGTTACTCCTCCTAAAGATGCAAAGGCCACGAATGATCACTCCTATACTCCCAAGTGGTGGGTTCACACATGGAGTGGTCATACAAAGGAGGTTTCTGCAATCAGGTTCTTCCTTAGGTATGGCCATCTCTTAGTCTCTGTCCGAGGCAGTCAGAGATATATCCTTTAGAAATGATGGTTTTAGGTTTTTGAGTGCAAGTATGATATTATCAGGCTCTGGGACACAGAAACAGGCAAGGTGATTTCAACATTCTCCAAAGGGAAAATTCCTTATGTTATAAAGCTCAATCCAGATGAGGATAAGAAAAGTGTGCTTCTTGCTGGTATAAGTGACTATAAAATTGTGCAGTGCGACATGAACATTAGGGAGTATTAAAATATTAAATGTAATATTAATGGTCATCTTAGCTTTATTTAGTCTTTAGTTAGTCGTAAGTTAACTTGTAGTTAACTTAGTATGTTTTTAGCATCTTTCCATTTTTTTAGCTTTAGTTTGCTTTAGTTAACTGTTTGTACTGTGCTAGTTAACTTCTACTTCTGTATTTATTAACTACCTATCTTGTACTAGTTAACATTCAGTTAACTATTGCTACTCCCTAATTTGTAGGGTTTGTAAATTCTATAAGAGCAAGGCTCTTCTGTTAATAATATTAATTTGATTATTCACCAAATTTACATGGTATCAGAGCGGGTCGAGTGTGTTTTTTAATTTTTGATGAATTTTGCCCATCTACCTGGAATTTATTTCCAATTTTTTTTTTCGATTTTTTAATAAAAAAATCTCGTACTTGTTGAGATTTTCGAAGGGTTTTTGCAGGGTGTTTTCGCATGCATCTTTTTGGAGCAGATTTTTGAGGAGGCGTCTTTTTGGAGCAAATAATCACAAGTTTTTCTTCATCAGAGAAATCGTGGGTTGTTTGGCAAAATCATGTACAGGAATTTCGTGAATTTTTGGCTTCTTTAAAAATCGCATTTCATTTTTCTGAAGATTTGAAGGTTATTTTTGGTCAAAAATTACGTCATTTCTTGCACGTGATTATGTGTTTCTCGTGGCCATTTTTCCTCAGATTTGTGTGGACTTCTGTTCACAATTTTTAGGCATTTTAAGGTGAGTTTTTGGTGCGGTTTATCACTGTTTTTGGCGCGCGGACTTTAAACCTTGAGGCCATGATATACTTCTATCTCCTGGCCGCGTATTTTCCTCGCTTCCTGTGGACACAATTTCAGCATATTTTAGAATCGTGTTTCTGTATTTTCCTGGCGCGTGACCTCTGGTTTCATTTTTGCTCGTTTTTGCAAGGGTTTTGAATGTGTTTTTTCTTGGTGTTTTTGGGAAATTGTGGATATTGTTATATAGATTCGTGGAGATTATAGGGTTTGTTGCATTTTTGTGACGTTTTTTGGTTCATGGGTTCGAGGTGATTTTCTGATGGCAGCTTGAGGGTTATTGTTTTTGGAGCCAGTTTTGACAAATTTTTTTAAAAAAAAAAAAAAAAAAGAAATTTTTTTAGTTTTTAAATTTTTTCTTAAAAAGAAAATTTACAAGAGTTTTGAAATATTTTTCTATAAAATTCTGTTGTCTTTCAGAAGTTTTTTAGAGGATTTTTTTTTCTCGAAAAAATCTTACTTTAAATGTTTTTTTGAGGGTTTTTCTAAAAAAAATCTTACAATTTCTGAGCCTCTTTTTCAGACAATTTTTGAAAAATCGGGTGTTGTGCCAGCTGATTGTCTAGTGTTTTGCTAGCTGATCATAGAGTTACCTTGCTTTTCGTGCTTTGGAAAACGGGAGGGATGGCGCTTTTGCCCAATAGTATGTTAGAAAGTTCACAAAGGTTCAATGGAAAGAATTACAACACATGGAAGTAGAGGATGCTTACCATCTTTGAGTACCGTTGTCTGGATGCGCTTGTTTTTGGTATAGAAGTTTGTCCCACTACTACTGGGAAGGATCAGGATAAGTATGATTGAAGTAATAGGGAGGCAGTCATGCTTCTTAAATTACCTATCGCTAATGAGATGTTACCAAAAATACCATCTGGTAAATCTGCTGCGGAGGTCTGGAAGCATTTGAAAGATCTTCATGAGACCTCAGACAAGGGAAGGGCTTTCTTTCTGAAGAATATGCTCTTTTCTATTATGATGGATGACCAAGTGTCTTTGTAGGAGCACTTGATGAAAATAAAAAATATTCGCGATCAATTGGAGGCCATTGGTCGTAAGATGGAAGAGGAGGATGTGGTGGTGATCACTTCGAAGAGTTTGCCACGTTCCCAAGAGCACTTCATCGAAACGCTCAACATTACATCAACTAATGTTGACCTGAAGTTCGATGAGCTGTGCAGCAAGCTTTTGCGCAGGATCAATGGAGGAAGCAGTTTGGGAGCAGCAGTGAGTCTCCAAGTGTTGAACAAGCATTTACTGCCAAGGACATTGGCAAAGACAAGTCCACTTAGTAGAAAGGACGAGGCGATTCGGAGGAGGGCTCCAAGAAGTCTATTACTTGCCACTACTGTGGGAAAATTGGTCATATACAGAGGTATTGCCGAAAGTGGTTGGCTGATGAGAAGTCCAACCAGGAAGCATCTCAACAAAGTGCTCTAGTGGCAGAGCAGACTCAGTAGGAGTCTGCACACTATGCATTTTGATGACCAACACAATATGGGTAGACTTAGTTTTTGTTTGTACGATGACCATTAAGGAGTTGCAAAGCTCTTCTGTTAATAATATTAATTTAATTATTCACCAAATTTACAGGGAGATCATTCAATAATATGACTAGCATTTTGATGCTGTTATTACTATTACTTTCGTTGACAATAATAGGAGGTTTGTGACAGCAAGTGATGACAAGTCTTTTAGGGTTTTGGATTTCAGTATTCTTGTGGTTATTAAATACATTAGTGAGCCTCACATGCATTCCATGCTGTTTATTTCTCTCCATCCAAACACAAATTGGATTGCTGAACAGAGTTTGGATAATCGAATCCTTTTCTACAGTACAAGGGGGAGGTTCCAACTTAAATAGAAGAAAAGGTTTCCGGGCCACATTGCAGCAGGTTATTCATGGCAAGTTAACTTTTCACCTGATGGGTGGTTTGTCATATCTGGAGATGGTGAGGGCAGGTGCTGGTTTTGGGACTGGAAAACTTGCAGAGTATTTATAACTCTTAAATGCCATGAAAGTGTCCGTATAAGCTGTGATGGCATCTTCTGTAACAGAGTAAGGTTGGTACATGTGGCTGGGATGGGATGATTAAGAACTGGTATATATCCTATCTTAGCTTTATTCTATTTGTTAATGAATCAATCATTCATAATCATTGATATTGGTTCTGTTCCTTTTCATAATCAATTTTGGTAGATTGTTTGTCTAGTAGCGTTTGACATTGGATTTGGGAAATGGTAGAACTTTTTTCTAACGAGTGCATATTTGTTGTGCTTGCAGGAATTGAATTAGTTACAATGGGTAATATATGCTTCAAACTTGCCATGATCATGTATTTCTAGAGGTGCTTTATGAATAGAGCGGATGCACTGCGTTTTCGACATTTAAGTGCATAAGCAAGGCTCAATCCTCAAAGAAGAATGAAATGTTAGCCTTGAGGGCTTCAATAACTATGAACAATTTTCTCATCTTTGCTGAAATTCAAACGGTATTTAACCTTTGAAAGTTTGTAGTATAATTTATAGTTCAGAGAGATTTTATACCTCCTGGGATGTACATAGCACTTTGTGCACCTCATGACTTTCGCTTAAATTTTAATCATCTGTTTCTTCATTGTAATTTTTTTCAAAATTTGCTTGATGCAGAATAAATTTCAATGCTAAACTGTGGAGCCTATTGCCCTTTCCCCTTTCTCACGCTGGAACTATTCCTACAGTCTGCAGCATTTTCAAGGAAATGTAATTACTATATATTGATTTCAACCGACATTTCACTTTTGTCCAAAATCCTCTAGAATTTAAATCCACATCTCTACATGTGACAATCTCATTTAGTTTAATGTTTGAGAAAATGGTCAAACACTTATTCCCTAGGGGACATCAGCTGTTCACTTTGATGAATTTCATATGACATCTCTATCTAAAACTATCTATAACATAATTAATAACTTAATAAGATTATCGTCTGTGGGTTGCACAAGCTGGTTTTGCCAAAGGATTACAAAATTCTTGATAGCATAGTTGTAGTGATGTAGACAAGATTGGGGGGTCTTATCAAACTACTCAATCTTGTAGCCTTAACATGCTGTCCATCCCACAATTTTGCACACTATCAAAGACAACATATATATTTCAATAAAATCTGGAAACACAAATTTATTCAAACCTTCATATGTATTTTGATTCAACAAATCCTTCAAGAATCAATTACATGCATTTATGATTTAATAGAAAAAACAAAATTCAGAAGTTTTAAGGGTTATTAGGCACTTCATGCCTTCAAATCTTCAAACCCTCATGCCTTCACATGTTCTTGGCTTCACTATTCTTTTAAAATCTGATTTTTTTCTTCATCCTACAACTCTCTTGGCTGCTTTGAATACCTCCAAATCATTTCTTCCTTTTCTTCTATTTCTCTCCTCTTGGCAAGCTGAATTCTTACATTTTTCCTCATGCAATCCTCTCGAGCAACCTGCAAGTTCTTTCTTCAACCTTGCTGCTGTTGATTGCTGCTTCTTAACACCATTAAAGGTTGTATTTTATAGAGGTTTAAACCTTTAGAAGGTGCCAAATGGTGGCACCCAAATCTGCTCTTTAATTTTCATCCAATTATCTCTGAAATTCCTTTGTATATGCTTAAAGTTCATCATTAAATGTCTCCAGATATGGCGTCCAAGCTTGCTGCACCATATACCATGCCTTGTTGCTGCAGATGCGTCATAAAATGAATAAATCATGAACTAAGTTGTGCTTATTCACTCCAAATTGAAAATTGAAGAGTCATTAATTGATTTTTCAAAAACCACTAGCTTTTTCCTCCAATTTAGGCATGCAAATCAAAAGAATGGAATGCCAAATTTCACTTGCCTTATGCACACCTCCTTAAGCAACCAAATTGAATAAATTAATTAATTTTTAATTTATTTTACTTTACAAGTTCCATATAACATACCAATGGACCCCTTCAATCCTTGAGACCTTGAAATTGTGCAATATAATAATTTTAAAATCACATTAAACACCATGTTGCCTCTAAGTTTTGAAATGGAAGCCAAGTCTAAATATCCTTCAACACTCCATGAGACGCTCTCGAAGCTCAAACCTACTCCAAAAATGCAAAAAACGAACATGAAAAGAATTTCTTTTTGGTGATGCGAGATTGCCTATGGACTTAGATGCTCTTGTATCAGACACATTGGGTAAGAAAATTTTGTGAGCTTGAGCTCACAAAATGGAGTTAGATGGTAGAATCGCCTTTCCAATTGTAAACAGTCTACAACAAACTCCATTGCAATAGGTGCATTATAATTCTTCTTTATTCTCCTTTTCCAGCACTTAGCTTGGACCATCTTCATCCTCCTCCAAATGCAATTCCTCATTTAACCACTCTCCAACTCTTTTCCTCTTATTGTGGAAATTTATCCACCATTGGATGACCTCCACCAAAAGTCTCTCCCCTGTTTTCCATTCTCAACTACACCTGCACATACTTCTAAGCTAACAATATCATAAAAAATTCCTTATTTTCCTTAGCATTCTCTTCTTCCACTCTCACCGGCTCATTTGGATAGTATCCATTATCTTCATAAAAATAAAAAATGCTACGCTTTACCTCATCATTCTTTGCTGCAATATCTTCTTTATCTTCCTCATTCTTAGCTGCAGTTTGTTCTTCATGGGCATTTGCTACAACTTCTTCAAAAATTTCCTATGTTAACCCAAGTTTTTGGGACAGGGATAGTAGGGATGGGGGATGTGTTTCAGAGTCTTTGATTTTTCAGGCCATTTTTTGGGGATGACAAAGAAGGCAACATTATAAAAAATGGGGAAAATTTAAGATATTCATATGATAACATTGATAAAGCTTTCATTTATATGTTATAGAACCTTAATACATAACATTTGTGTTAAATTGAGAGTTCACATGAGAGTCAAAGTCAAACAAATTAGCAAATGTCAAATCTTAATTCAAGTCACCTTCATAATTCATTGTCAATATGCATATGATATTAAAAAACTGTAGACAAGATACAACAAAATGCCCAAAGGCTACAAGT
The DNA here is from genome assembly GCA_007258455.2 of Sequoia sempervirens. Classification (NCBI taxonomy): domain Eukaryota; kingdom Viridiplantae; phylum Streptophyta; class Pinopsida; order Cupressales; family Cupressaceae; genus Sequoia; species Sequoia sempervirens. The sequence goes on from VDFB02263513.1 coordinate 11,000, forward strand.
TTCAATTTCAATTACAATATGAAAATACAAAAAGGGAAGTACACTATTGCTCCTAATCTACATCTCTCAACATTGCATCAAAATTAGAGTCCTTTGAGTCACTGCCATTGTGAGGGTTAGCCTAAACCAATAGAATCCCGACCAATCCTTGTAGTGTCTCCTCATCAACTTGGTGACATCTTTGAGATCAACATCCCATTATAAAGATGGAGTCTAACAATCTTGAAGTCGAATAGCACTATGCACGGTCACTAGCTTCTTTGCTCGTTTAGGGGTAAGTCTATTCCTCTTGATGGAGTGGATAAAGCCACATGTGGACCAATTCCTCTATGCAATAGAGGAATTGACATCTCGTGAAAGAAGGTGAATGGCAAACATCCTCAACTATGGTGTATCTTTCTCATGTCATGTTCACCATCAATAGGGTTAGTTTGAGCTAATGTAACTCTATCTATTTTTTTTGCTTCATCTTTCCAAGCATGCTATCAATGTCTATATATCTTTCCAAGACTAGGAGAGTCCATATCAGCATATGTAATGACATCTACAATAGTTGAGATGAAAGAACAAACATATTTCCAAAATGCAAACAAAATGTTCAAAATAATTAATTGACAAGTTAGAAACTTCGAAAGTTGAAACATTGAACAATAAAATTAAAATATTAAAGTCAGAAATTTAATGTGAAAATCAACAATTTAATACTTAATATTTAATAAAATCAGCAATGTCTTATTTCACAGTGGACCACCAATTGTCATCAAGGATCCTTTGTTTGATGGCTTTTCCTTCAGTAGAGTTGGAATTAGGCCATCTACTCCACTTTGAATTCACAATCATCAATTGTAGAGGCTCTTGCACCTCAATCATCCTCTCTAACAAAATGAAGTAATTGACATATTTTGTCTCAACAGGTTTGAATAATTCCTTCTTTGAAAATGTCCCAAAGAGAGCAAGTGAAGTGTGGTGGTTGCAAATGAACATTTGAATATCTCTAGCTTCTATCACCACTTGCTTCATCCAATCTATTTTTCCTATGTCTTTCTATGCATTGTTCAATGCATGAACACAACATGGGGTCCAAAAAACATGCTTGTAAGCACCCTCCACCTTCATACCAACCAATTTGCACACACATGCTGAATTCCTAACCATCTGTACAGCATTTGAGGCCCCAACTTTTCTCTATGGCCTCTTTCAAAATGCTAAACTGGAAGTCTACATCCTTATGCTTCCTTGAACAAACTCTAAGAAAATAAGAGTTAGTTGGGAATGTGGCTATGATATTGATGAGTAGCCAACATCTAATATTAGTCCATCCACCCATCACAATAGAACTATTTGTCTTGATCCAAGTTTGCCTCATATCCATTAACAAATTGAACTTAGAATATTCTTTGTCAAGAATGGTAGTGCATAGTTTATGATCTCTAGGGGGGAGAAATGAGGGACCAATAGATGCTACATCTTTGATCATTTGTTTGAAATAAGAGGAATGGGCCACATGAAATGGAATGGCATGTGCATAAAAAAATTTGGCACTGGAAGACTGTTGCATCTTGTGCTTGCACATTAAACATACTTGCAACTCTCCCTAACCTCTCACCACCACTAACCTTCCTCTTTCCTCTTGTGGCAATATCACTACTACCACTACCAACCATGGATGGCATAGACATAGATGATTGTCCACTTGTAGAAGAACGTGCCAGTATTGTCCCACCTTTAGACCTCATTTTTGCCTCCATGTGCAATCTATGAGCCTCTAGCTTCTCATTCTCTTTTATGTTTGGATAAATCTTAACTCCATTGTCTGTAGCACCCAAGGAATGAGACTATACCCTTGTGTAGTTCCCTCTGAAATCTGTGTTGCAAATGTGACACAACCACACCCTACTCCCCCTTGAATTTTTACTTTTGATATCTAGGACTGTCACAAGTTGAAGAGGTTTTTTCTTTTTTTGTTTTTTGTTAAAAGGGACTTTTACATAAGGTTTCAAGACATTGGAAGGGCACTCAAATGGATTTAGTAGCTGTTCACCTCCACCTCCAATACTTCCACACTCCGATGAAGCTGAAACTCTTACATTTATTTGAGTTTCTTTTGCTTCATTGTCACTACTGTCATTCTCATTGTTGCTCATGTTTGTTTTTTTGAGATTTAATGCAACTTTGAACTAAAAAAGGAAAAAAAACAAAATAAGACATTTCTTACTTTAAGCTTTGAAAATAAAATTACAAAATAAAAATGAAAATGATAGAATGACTTACCTCTTTTAAGAAATTGTAGTCTCACTACCAATGATGCCATAGATTCAACCTCTTTTGTAGTTGCTCTTTCAATCCTTGCTAAAACAATTTACTTTTCCTTCAAACCTTGCTGCAATATTTTTGCACAAACAAAAAATGCATATGAAATGAAATGATGTTCTTTTTTCCTCATTTAGGGTGAGCTGGGGTGTGGAGGCCCACAAAGAAAGAATATTAAAATGTTTTTATTTAATCTTTGAGTTATTTTTTATTTAAAAAATGTCACATTTGTGATTTTGCATTTTCTGGGTACGGCTTAGGGACATTTCTTAGGCATCCCCTCATCCCTGAAACATCCCAAAAACAAGGACGTGCCTAAAAATGGCAGGGATGCGTCTCCAAGTTTACTTGCTTGAAATTTCTACAACATTTTCTTTCTTTTCATCAACTCCTGCTAAAATACTTTTATCTTGCATTTTCAGTCACCATCACCTCCATGCCTTCACCAAGACATGTTGCTTTTGTAACCTCATTCTTTTGTTCTTCATCCTCTTGCACAAGAACTTCTTCTTCATCTCTTCTCGCATGCATAGGTTTCCTTGCAAACAATTCATTATTAGAAAAATAGTGGGACTTAGCCTTATGCATTTTTTTTTTCTTCTTTCCGCTGGTCTATTGCTATCCTTGTCTTCCTCACATTCTCCAACATACCCTTCAAATTATTTTTCACGACTATGATTTATTCTTTCCCTCCTTACAAGAACTAAAATCCCCAAAGTCTTTCCCAAAAAATACTAAATACTTTTCTTCTTCTCTATTTTTATGCAACTCATCTATGAACAACTTACACACACACCTACATGTAAAACATCAACTCATAACATTCACTCAACCACAACTTTCCTCTACCCAACAAAGATCCTAGAAGATGCAGCTCTCAAAAACCTCTCTACCCACTTTCTCATAGTGGAGGAAGTTTGTACACCTTTTACCTAGCTTTATTTCTATTGGAGGACAGTCATTATATGCATACCACAACTTCAGATCTTGGTGCTAACTGCCTCACGTTCGGCATTATATTTGCACACTCAAGAACTCTTGCTCTAAGACCAATTGATGTAGACAAGATCAAGGGACCTTATCAGGCAGCCCAAAACGCACTTCCACACAATTCAAACAATATGTTTTGTTTGCTTATCATACTTTCATTACACAGGGTTTTTAGGAGTTTACATATGTCACCATTAATAAGTTACAAATTGGCCTTATTCTCTACAAAAACTCTCTTCTCCTTACCAAAAGGCCCCTCAAAATGAAGACAACGATTCCTTTTTATCCTTCGAAGCTAGAAAGTTAGATCCTGGCCGTCACAACAACTAAATTGGTGCAGAAACGACAGATGTAGTAGTAGGCCGAAAGTCTGCAAAGGCAATAACAAACTGAAAGTCTGTAGAGGCAGCAACAAGCTGAAAGTATGCAGATGTAGATGACCAACAAAAGTCCAATTGATGTCATCACCCTGCTGATATCATGTTACATCATGTTCATGTCATTGTTGGAATTGTTCATTTGAACTAGTTGATTAAACTTGTAAAGGTGCAAATGACCTTGAAGTTTATCTGCAAACTTTAGTTGGATAAGGAGCTCTCGAAAGAGGTAGAAGAATAAAGAATTCCCACAAAGTTTGATGACCTTGAAGTTCCCACAAATGTGGAAGAACTCATTGGAATTGGTTGTGTAGGCCAATACATTGGAACCGGTTGTAAACAACGGGTTGAACAACAAAAACTCAAAAAATCAATATCAAACCAAACATTTGCATAAGGGTAGATTCAACAGCAACCTAGAAGTCTACAAACCAATATAGATCAAAAACCTGCAAAACCATAACTTTGTCAATTTTTGCCCAATTTTCACCAACTCTAAAGTGCATATAACTATTAAACTCTTCTACTAGGTGATGTCTTTAATTTGCCCAAATTGTCTCTGGAAATCCCTGAAGCAACAACCAAAAACCAACAAGAACAAAACAAAACTTAATTGAAAATTAGAAATGTTTTTGGTTGATGCAAGATTGCCCTTGCACCTAGGATGCTCCAACATCATGTAGCTTGAGAAACACTAGTTCCTAAGTATTAAAATAATATTCAATTATTATTTAATGGTCAATATCTTGTAACGTAGATGTTTTTTGGTTTCTTTCTATTTGCTGTGATTCGGTGATGTTTCTATTCCTATCTAGGAAACATCTCTTTTGTAATCTATTTAAGAAGCTAATTTGCTTCTTTTTTAATATCAAATATTCAAATCTTTTCTATTTCATGGTATTAGAGCGGGAATTTTTTTCTGCCGCTCTTTGTGGTTTTTTCAGTTGATATTCGCAGGTTCAGTAGAATCTAAAAATCGCGTGATTGCTTCTTTGGTTTTGGCGGCTCAATTTGTGAAGGTTTTTTTGACGCGGTTTCTGTGAAGCTTTTGTGCACAACCTGGTTTTTTCATCTGCTCACATTTTGTGTTTTTTTTAATCTACGACTTCTGAAGGTCGTGTTTTAAATTGCTACACAATTTTATTTTTCGTCATTTTTCGGAAGAGTTTTTTCTGCTCGCGATCTGGGTATTTTCTTGAGCTCGTGTTCTGTGCAACCTTTCCCTGGCTAAGCATGACAATTTTTTGGGCGTTGTTTGTTCATTCGCGTCAGATTTTTAGTGGCTCATGTCTGAAAGAAAAAAAAAATTGCGTCTCTTTCCCTGCATTTTTCCTATCATGACTTCTGCTTGGAGTCATAAACCCTAACTGCAACTTGCATAGTTTGTTGAAATTGTGATTTTCAACCATTATTGATGATGTTTTTTAGAAAATGGGACATTGCAGTTGTTCTGGGTGCTGTTCTTCTGTGAAGTTGAGGCTGAGGATTTTGAATGTCGAGTCCTCCTTTCTGCATTTGAGATGGATATTTTGATCTTTGGCAAATTTGCTACTCTCTTTGCACACGTCAATCTAATTGAACAGAGTTTCTTGCCCATGACCTATGACATCTTTTTTCTGTTCCTAGTGATTTATTCTTCTTGCTGGCATTGGTCGATTTTTCATAAATCCACATATGCTCTATCATTGTGGCTGACCTGTATTGTTGACTATCTTCTGCACATCTTATCTCTATCTGATACACGTGCATTCTGCTTGTGGATCATCTTTGAACATGTTTTTGTCTTTTTCTGTTATGCTATTTTGTCCTTGGGATGTGTTCGAAATTGGCTATTCTATCTTTTTTGACAGAGCTCAATATTTGAGGTGCTTTTACCTCTATTCTGTCAGAAATTGGCTTGAGGAATTTTTTAACAAATGGCCTCGTTGTCGCACATTATGCTGGAGGGCAGTCAGAAGTTTAATGGCTGCAATTACAACACTTGGAAGCAGCGAATGATGACAATCTTCAAATATCGCTATCTTGACCAGATTATTCTAGGCAAAAAGACACAAGTTGCATCGGGAGATAAAGATCAAGAAAAGTTTGATGAGCAAAATCGTGAAGCAATGATGCCCATTGAATTGTCTATCACCGATGATTAGCTGCCTCAGGTTCCGTCTGGTAAATCAACAAAAGAAATTTGGGATTATCTAAAAGATCTTCATGCAACATCCGAAAAAAGCCATGCGTTCTTCCTGAAGAACATGTTGTTTTCCATCATGATGGATGAAAAAACATCTTTGTTGGCGCACTTGACCAAGATCAAGGACATCTGTGATCAACTTGAGGCTATTGGTTGGAAAATGGAGGAAGAAGATATGGTAGTCATTACTCTGAAAAGTCTACCAAAATCTTATGAGCACTTTATTGAGACCCTCACCATTACTTAAGCTAATGTTGATTTGAAGTTTTCAGATCTTTGCACCATATTTCTGCAGCAAGATCGTTGGAAACAACAGTTCAATAGCGGTGCTAGTTTGTCCTCCACAGAGCAAGCTTTTCCTACTAAGACCTTTCAAAAGAACAAGGGGAAAAATCAGCCCTCTCGAGTCTCAGTAGACCAGTGAAGTGCAATCTTCAGATTCTTCCAAGAAGAAGAATGTTCAGTGCAACTATTGTCATAAGTATGGTCACATGAAGAAAGATTGCCGGAAACACTTGGCTTCTAAACAGAACAAGCAAGGAGAGTCCAAACCTAAAGCACATGTTGTAGAGCACACTGAGCAAAAGGAGTCTGCATTCTATGCCTTAATGGGCAAGAGTCCAGCAGATCCTGTGAAATCCTTTGCCTAGTACATTGATTCAGGTGCTTCTCGACATTTCACTCATCATCGAGACTGGTTCATTGAGTACACGCCCTTCAAAGACTGTTATCTTTGGAGGAGGCGAGCCCTTCAAAGACTCTGTTATCTTTGGAGGAGGCGAGGAGTATACTGTTGTCGGAAAGGGCAATGTGCAAATTCATTTTGGAGGGAGAAATGTAATTTTTCTTGATGTATACTTCGTACCTGGCATGGAGTTGAACCTTCTTTCTATCAATCAGATTATGACACTCTCCTCAGTTGGATATCATTTTCAGCATGCACACTTGCAGCATTGTTGACAGAGAGACACACACCACAGTTGTTCAGGGCCTTGAGGATCATGGTCTAGATAGACTTATTGATTTTGGTGATTCTCAAGAGCACGCTATGGCAGCCAGGAGTACTTCAAACAGTAGCCTTTGGCATCAGCATTATGGGCACCTGAACATGCAATATCTCTCAGTTATCTCAAGATGATCTAGTTGGTGGCCTACCTGCAATTTAGACTCAAAATCATGGAGTATGTGAGGCTTGTTAGGCTGGAAAGCAACATCAGACTCCATTCTCAGATGGTGATTCATGGCGAGCTTCCAAGGTATTACAGTTGGTTCACGCTGATTTATGTGGCCCAATGAATACTCCTTTAGTTACTGGTTGCGGGTGTTTTTTATTATTTGTTGATGATTTCAGCAAAAAAATGTGGGTGTATTTTTTGAAAAACAAATCAGATGTGTTTGGTATTTTTCAGCAGTATAAGGCCTTAGTTGGAAAAGAGTTTGGTTCTCCATTAGTTACTCTTAGGTCCTGATAATGGGGGGAATTTTATTCTTCTGATTTCTCCACATTCTGTGCTACACATGGCATTAAGCCCCAACTCACCACACCATACACCCCACAATAGAATGGTGTCGTTGAACGGAGGAACCGCACCATCATTGAAATGGCTCATTCTATGGTGGAGCATAGACATGTTCCTAAGAAATACTAGGCTGAAGCAGTTTATACTGCTGTTTATCTTTTGAACTGATATCCAACTCATGCGGTTAAGAAGATGACTCCTGAAGAAGACCAGGACACAAGCCTAAAATTAGCCACTTGAAATTTTTTGGCTCTACTGCTCATGTTTGGATTCCAGATGCCAAGCGCACTAAGTTGGATTCCAAAAGCCAAAAACTCATGTTCATTGGTTACAGTGAAAATTATAAAGCATATAGGCTGATTGATGTTGAGACAGATTGTCTCATCTTCAGTCATGATGTTGTGGTTGATGAAACTATTGGGCCTTTCTTTCAATCTTCTACATTTGTGCATCCTAAGGAACAACCTTCGAGTGCTTCTGAATTGGGTGTTTGTCTTCCCTCGAGTCCACCTGATGGGAGGGATTCTGCAGTTGAGCAACCACCTTAGCAAAATGTTCCACCACGTGCCCCTTCTCAAGACAATCTGGATCCTGATCTAGTTGATTCTGTACCAGCCACACCTGGTGATGTTGTTCCTCTTGATTTAGATATTGGTACTTCTACTTTTCGACCTAAATGGTATGCTAAAACCATTAGTGATCTTCATGATGATGAGTTGATCGAGGGTAGAATTGCTCGGAAAAAGAGCAAGCAAAAAAATGCTTTTAATTTTGCTCTCATGGCCAATCTGCACAACGTCTCTAAGCTTCAAACATATTCTGAGGCTAAAGGCATACCTGAGTAGGAACAGGCTATGGAAGCTGAACATCATAGCCTTCTGAAGAATAACGCTTGGGTCCTTTATGATCTTCCACCTGGGAAGAAGCCCATTCGCCGCAAATGGGTGTATAAAGTTAAGTATAAGATTGACAGAACCCTTGACAAGTAGAAGGCTCGGTTAGTAGCCGAAGGGTTCTCACAAATAGAGGGCATTGATTATGAGGAGACTTTTGCTCCTACAGCCAAAATGAGTACTATTTGGCTTATCCTTGCTACAACAACCCAGTTTGGTTGGAAAGTCCATCAAATGGACGTTAAGAGTGCGTTTCTCAATGGTGATCTACAGGAAGAAGTTTGTATGACATAGCCTCTTGGTAAAGAACATCAAGTTTGCAGACTTGTGAAAGCACTCTATGGCCTTAAACAAGTTCCATGGGCATGGTACATGAAAATTGATAAGTACCTTCTTGATTGGTTTTTAGAGGAGCCCTTCTGATTCAAATTTGTATGTCAAATAGTTTGGTAATGATATTCTTGTGCTTGTTGTCTATGTTGATGACCTTATCATTACTGGCAGCTCAGAACATTTGATTGAGGAGTTAAAACAAAATCTCAATCAATCCTTTGACATGACAGATTTGGGTCTTCTTCATTATTGTCTCGGTGTTGAGGTTTGGTAGACAGCTGAGGGCATCTTCATTTCTCAATCCAAGTATGCTTGTAGTTTGTTCGATAAGTTTAGAATGACTGACAACAAACTTGCATCAACACCTATGGAGAAAGGGCTCAAACTATTAGCAAAATCAGATTCACCTATGGAGAAAGAATCAACATTCAGGCAACTAGGGGGCAGCCTCATTTATCTCACTGCCATTAGACTTGATCTTAGTTTTGCAGTGAGCTGCATCTCTCACTTCATGACAGCCCCTAAAGCCGAACATTGGGTTGCAGTGAAGCGTGTGCTGAGATATGTGAAAGGGACTTCCGAATTGGCATTCTATATGGAAGGTGCAAAGATCCCAAGCTGATTGGTTATACAAACTCAGATTGGGTAGGTTTTGTTGATGACAAAAAGTCTACTTTAGGGTATGTATTCAATTTGGGTACAGGTGTAGTTACATGGACCGGTAAGAAGCAGCAAGCAGTGGCTCTTTCCTTGACTGAAGCTGAATATCGGGGAACTATTAAAGCAGCTTGTGAGGCGGTTTGGCTTCGAAGGGTGCTTTCGGACATGCAAATGTCTCAAGCAGGGCCTTCCCCCTTATACTGTGACAATCAAGGGGTGTTGAAACTCGCCAAGAATCCAGTCTTCCATGAAAGGACAAAGCATGTTGAACTTCATTGTCAATTCATCTGCTAGCTTGTCGAAGACGGATCGGTGGTACTGCAGTATGTTCCAACTGAAGATCAAACTGCTGATATTCTCACCAAGTCTCTCAGTCTAGATAAGTTTGTAAAATTCATGGGGCATCTTGGTGTAGTTGATAGATTGACCATTAAGGGAGGGCATTAAAATAATATTTAATTATTATTTAATGGTCAATATCTTGTAACATAGCTGTTTTTTGGTTTCTTTCTATTTTCTGTGATTCAGTGATGTTTCTATTCCTGTCTGGGAAACATCTCTTTTGTAATCTATTTAAGAAGCTAATTTGATTCTTCTTCAATCCTGAATATTTCAAATCTTTTCTGTTTCACTAAGTAAAAGCTAGAGATGATTCTCAAATTGGACATGTCCAACAGTCCAAGGCATAATCATTTCAATTTGTCATTTAGAGGTCATATTTACAAGAATATGGTTGTGGAAAGGTGTGGTCAGAGTAGCTTTACAATTTGCATTTCGATTCCCACTTCTTTTGTCTTGAAGAATTTAAGTATTCTCCACATGGACTTTTACTTGGGCTGTGCAATTTATGTTAACAAGGATATAGCTGCAAAGCTAGCATGTTGGCTATATCAGCATCTACAAGTTGTATGGTGCTTTGATTATTTGAAATAGTATTAACAGAAGCTGCAAATAGATAATATTATCTGGATTCATGTAAAATGAGGATTGATCCACTTAAGCAATTATTATTTTGGGAGTTCACAATGGAGAAAGCTCTGCTGTAGCCAAATTTATGATAGCTCTTGAAGCCACTAATGCAGATACCCAAATGGATAAAGATATGGCAGCAGTTGCAGTTGCTATTGATTGAGGCACATGCCATCAGTTTTCTCTCCACTTCTGGAAGCTCATCAGCGTTTGGTGTGATGCTGTTGGCAGATTTTGTAGAGCTTACTCCCTCTTAGTATTGTCCAATCTGTCCTCCATAGCCCAGGACATTATTCTATGGAAATTATTAAATTCTGCATTCGTCTTCTTGTGGTGGATCATGGTATTGATGGATATTTTCTTTGTTAATGGGTTTTGATACAGGTATTTTCATGCCTCTGTCTACAAGTTTTGTCTGACTGTTGTTTCCCTTTGAGGGATCTTCCCTTTCCATTGACTACTTATATTTTGTAATTGTATATTATATTATAATTTAGCCACTCTGAATTTAAATCTATGTTCCACCGTGTTCCCTTTTCATGGCGATGAATATATGAAAGTACATGAAAGGGGATGCCTAGAAGCATTCCATAAACCTAGGAAAAATATTTGAATGGGAAAGCCAGGACACAGCGATTGGAAACAAGAGGTGGGATGCTCTTGTGAAACTTAGGCCTACTCACACTTGGCTTCCTATTATGTTGGAAAAGTAAAAAAAAAGGGTTAGGACGCTGTGTGGACACTCAATAATCATAAACCAATACAGGGAGAGATTTGTCCTCATCAGAATTATATAATAGATTTCCACCTCTAATTGTGATCATTTTGTGTATAATTTACAAAAAACAATTTAACTTAGAAAAACAAATATATCCAACAATTTTTTTGTAATTCTAATGCACCTAATTTTATATCTTATTCTATGTAAATAAAATAATATATCTTCTAATTCTTTCCTTGATTTGTACTCTCTAATATATTACTTAAATGTATTTTGCTATTAGAGTAAGTGTAATCACGATATTCAATGAACATGTTCATTGATTCAAGAATAGTAGCAATACAAAATAGAAATTTCTGAGTTCATTTCTCAATGTTTTCATTACGACAAAAGGCCTGAAGGATACAAAATCATAAATGAAAGTGTAATGACTACCTACATTTCTTACAACTGTATGCCATCATGCTTTTGCTCATTCTACACCTGTATACTCTCATTTTATAAATTATCTGCTCTCCTACAACTGTATGCAGTTATAGAGTTGCCCATCGATGAAAAGGGTAACAGGTTTTTTCTGTCTTTGTTGGCTTGTCTATTCCAACCAAAGAATATTATCTGGTGATGCTGAAAGTATGGAACATCTATACTTTTGTAATTTGAAAGCTGGGTGATTTATAATTTTTGATATTATGGTAGTTAGATTTGAAGAATTCTGGTATATTTGTGAAAGCTTCTAAAGAATTTTTTTATCTCTAAAAAACCTCCCGTTTGGTTTCGAGTTTCTTGTTTCTGGAAAGATAGGAGGCATCTCCACAAACAAAAAGCTGCAACTCATGTAATCAAAATCAAGTTGCTTGCAACTATAATCGGATGCCTTAAATCAACTTTTTCTTATTTATCATTCTGATTATGGCACTGCCTAAACAGTGTATTTAGGTTAGTCAGTGATGTTAAAGGAAAGCAAAATGCTGGTCTCAGAGGAAGTTTGCATATATGTGATTTACATTTTAATTTTTGAGATACTTTATTGCATACAATTCAGTGCAGTGATTGCCTTCTGGATAAAGCTTGCAAGCTTCCTCCAAGATACATTGCAGATACTCCTTGGTAAATTGTATTTGATTAGAGTGAAAGAAATTGCTGATTTTCTATAGTTCTTTTCTAGACTTTCATCATGTCTCTTCAGTACTTTTAGTTTTGACTATAAATCATTTAGTAAGCTGGTATTCTATCTTAAAACCATTTTTTTTTTCTTTAGTTGGAAGGAGGAGTTGAGTACAATAAGAGTGATGCTGTCATATTCAATTTTCATATGATGCAGGGCATCAATTTTGAGTTTGCTCTAGTAAAAGTTTGTCATTTTGTTTCTGATTGATTTTGTTGATGCCTAGCATTTTTCTGTAGGCAAGTTCTTCCTACATATTATGGTGAGGTGCACGGGGCCAAGCAAAATTTATTGTAGTTCAGGGCCCTGTCCACATTGCATAATTTCAACTTATTGAGAGACAAAACAGATTTAATCTGCTTGCTATCGGTAATTAACAACATATCAACAAGTAGTGCATAAAGCACCGGGATCAATTGTGTTCTCATCCAGCAAATGATCTCAAGGAATGTGCCATATAACAGCTATTTAATAGGTAATCGTTGATAGATCACAAGCATTAATACAAAGATTTATCATATGGTGTCTGAATGCTCAGTACTTACTTTCATCTCATGCTGATATTTATCAAGGGCATCACTTGATCCCTCAGCAAAATATGTAGTATTCTGGTTTTCCAGTGAATACAATCAAGTTACTAACCATTTTACAATTCTACTATCACAAATAGGGTTTCCCTCAATCATGACAGTTTATACATAATGAAGACAAATATTTGGCTGTTTAAGCACACCATATTTGTTGCCTGGTCATCATATTTAGATTCATAGACACCTAAACCAAGCAGACACCCATAGAGTTTAGCACGCATATACAATTGTAATGCTTTCTTCTGAGTAACGGCTCTTTCAAATCTCTATCATTCACATTGAATATACAAAGATTACACAGGATTGCAGCAATAGCAAAATATTTAATGCTGTAGTGGAGTGTTCCTGTATCATTAGAAGTCAGGAAGTTAGTAAGCGACCTTCCTACATTCTGTAGATTACTCCTTACCAATTTGAGCCTCGTCAGAAGAAATCTGCCTAGCACTATATTCAATTTGGTAGTTCGAATTGAGAGGTGTTAATATCTCTTCCTTGGTACTGTTTTCGTACATAGGTTCATGTTCTAGATTCTTGCTGTAATTCTTGTGACTAACCACATTTCATCTGTAAACAGTTAAACAAAGTAACAGTGGCACATTGCAAATGTTGTTTCTGGGTTTCATAGGAATTCTAGTACTCTTTTCTTTTTTTTTCTTTTTGTATCTTATTTTCTGATCCATGTAGAAATATGGTTTACCTGCTATATAACAATCAAGGCATACTAAAATTTGTCTCTAGAAAGTCAGGCACCTAATTGGACTTTCTATGCGCTTTGAAATTCTATGGAGAATTCTGCTCTAGTTCCTTCTAGAGGCTGGAGGTGTTCAATATATTACTAAATAAAGAGTTATGTAATGCTTTTGGGTTTTGCATGTTCACGGTGTTTGACATTAGAATATTCTTATCTGAATCTGGCTGGACCCTGGATTCAATCACAATATGACTTGTTATTGATTAGAGATCCCAGTAAGAGAGCCTTGCCTTCGGGTCCCCAAAAAGGCCCATAAATCCTTTTTTAGGGCGGCAATTTCTGTTATGCAAGTTTTAGAATATGTGCTGGTTGTAAAGAAAAATCAAGCGAATAATTTGTTATATTCTTGGCATTGTATTTTAGTATGTCTATTTGGCTGCTACATTTTTAATCACTTTTGGGCATTATTCTATTTGTTAGGGTGTTAAGGTAGCAATATACCCTAGAACTAATCCTAATTTTTTTAGTGATGGCATTTCTGGTGTGAATTGGAACGCCTATTCAGCTTGATTGAAAATTGTATGCCTGCAGTACAGAATTGACTACTTAGAAACATTAAAGCCATTTGTCAATAATAATAACAGGATCCTCTCTTCTATTATGAAACAAGAATTTAAATGCAATACAGAATTGACTACTTGAGACATTAAATCCATTTTCCAAAAATAATCTTCTTTTATGCAATCAGAACTTAAAATCACTATTCACTTCCTATGCTTGAAAATACTGAGTTGTGACAATCTTTTCATTATGTTTTATGAATGGGTGATAAATGAATTTTTAAGAATGGCACCTTAATCATAATGATTACTGTTTAGTTTTTAGAGTATTGTGGATGTATCAAGTTTAAACTCTCTTTTTGTTAAATAAACGCTCACACCCGCCAGTCTTATATGATGCAAGGTGGATTTCATTTGGGACTCACATTCGACCTCACCTAAGAGCTCTCCATTATCATGGCCACATAAAGATGGGAAGCACACCCAGCAGGAGCTTGGATCCAGGTCATCATCTTAACGATTTCTTCACTTTACCACTAGATAATGACCTGCTGGACAATATAAACTTGACTTTCTTACTTCAACTATTCTAATTATTTTTCAGAATCTTTCTACTTGAGCTAGCTTTGCAGCTGATATGCATCAATTTGATCTTTAGCTATGAATTGTTAAGTATGAAATTTTAGCACATGGCCTTGTACCATGAGATTTGGAAAATGTCTTGCAAGAAGTTTCCAAGATCCAAAATAACCAGTTTAGTTGGTTTAGTTGACATCCAGATATTCCCGAAGAAAGTAGATTTCTATTCTAAAATATTTGTAGCATCAGATAACAGAGACGGTTAATAGGTGTTCCTCAAATTTGTTAAATTGTATATGCAACAAGATTTATTTGCTCCAATTCACAAACAAATTGGGAGGAACGTCAACTCCGATTCATGAATACAAAGGTAGGTAAAGGTGCGAAGCCCATGATTCTCTGGCTGCCCACCTACAGTATTTCAAGCTTGTACATGATTTATCCTTCCTCGTTTGAGTAAAACTCAGTTTTCTAATTGTCACATGTACAGATTCGATTAATTAATTCTCACAAACATGGCTAGTTGTGTTCGTGATGCATACCAATTGCTGGCCCCAACTGGGGATTAATTGCTGCATGATCTGTCTCAGGAAGATTTAAGAAAAACTGACATTCACTGCTTCATTGCTAGCTAAAATGAAAATATTGTAGATAAGCAACTTTGGTGATTGAGGTTTGGGTTCTGAAACAAATTACATCATCTCATGACACCAGACAGTCATCTGGATGGATGAAATATACACATATGCCAAGTACCATTTGCATTCAGTAGTCCTTAATGGGTTATCTGTTAGGCTTACCATCAAAATTGCAAGGCATAGCAAGGCTTGAGCTGAAAGCTGTATGTCACTATGCATCTCAGCTCACTGTTACGTACAAATGGATCAGAACCCATTCATACATTTTAGAATGTGGTACATTTTTGCTGTCTAGCTTGGATCAGATAAATGTGACACTATTGCAAGTGAAAGTATATTGAAAATGTTTTAAAATCAGTAAACTACACTATACTGTGAGGTGGTGACAATTGGTCTTTTGAGAAATAGATAATGAGTTTTTGCAGAAAATTCATCATTCTATGTTTTACCACAACTGCTGAGAGATATTTGTGTTTTGTGGGTCTTCTTATCTGGTGATTATTTTTGAAGGTCACTAAGTAAATTGTCGTTGTTGTGATTATTTGAATATTAAAAATAGCCCTATGTAATGAAGTAGCTCAATTGGTTGAGCACAATTGATGAGGATGGTGGTATGTTTCTTGATTACGCCATCCACCAAGGTTTGAATCCCCATAGGCACAAGTGGGCCATGTTCAACCTCTACGTGACATTTAGGGACAAGATCCCCCTGCTTGTGATTGCTTAGCTGAAGGACGGCTTTTGGTTTAGATGTATACCTACTCATCATGTTGTAATCCCCTTGTTCAAAAAAATATAGAGATGCTGATACCTATGTAATCCAATTGTGTCATCAAAAACAAAAATCTCTCAATTTTTTACAATATTATGACGGCAATAACAACATGAATAACTTTTAATGTTCTTCAAAATAAATTATTCTAACAGCCTTTAAAATTTTTTATTAAAAACAAGGCCTCGTAAATGTTATGTGGCAAACTGTAACTTTTAATTTTTCTTTTTATAATCTAGTAATCACTTATTAATAATGTGTACTGTTTTTAACAAGTTTAAATTATGAAGAATGAAGTAAAGACATTATAATAGTGTTTATTATTGTAATGGTTAGAATTATGATATTCGTGTTATTTTTTATTTAGTCTAGTATCTATTTTGATGGATATGCTTTAATGCAACAATTATGTTGACAAGTGTAATTTGCAGTGATAGTAAGGGAAAAGCATTTGATATTGTGACCTTGAATGATCAACTGTGAAACTTTTTTTTATTTAGAACTGACATTATATATATAACATTAAAATTTTAAAATATATATTAATATCTACAAATGAAACTATCCAAGAGTGACATAGAAGTATATAATATTTATTACACTCTTCAAAGTAAAATAAAATGAAAGAAACTTTGAAATAATGGACATCGGCCTCTCTAAAAGTATAATTATAAGAAACATACAAAAATAAAACAAGTATATTACCAAAAAAACAACTTTTCAAGCAAATAATATAGAGAAAATAAAAATAATTTTTAAATAAAAATAAAATAAATCTAAATTATAATAAGATATTTGTTAAGTAAATAAAATAGTTAGAGATTGATATCTCACATTTTTTAGATAATATTCTTATTGTTAAATTTGGTTTATGATTTCATATATACACATACCCATACACATGTTCACACATATTGCATCAAAATTTAAAAATATGTATTAATGTCTACAAATTAAATATTCAAATTAAAAATTAAGTGAAAAAGTTATTGAAAGTTATTGAAATAATGAATGTTGGCCTCTTTGAAAGTATAATTAAAGGTAATGTATAAAAAAAATAAAACAAGTATATTACCGAAAAAATAGATCTTCAAATAAATAAGTAAAATAAAATATTTGGTAAGTAAATAATATAGTTAGAGATTGATTGATATATCATGGTATTTTCTAGATATATGGTATATTGATAAGTGGCACGCTCTTAGGGTAAGGTCCCATGAGGCAGCTTCAAGATCTATTTTCATGGAGTAGAAGGTCTCATGAAGCAAAAAAATATGCTACAAGTTTAATTGGAATATTTTCTTGAAAAATAGCAGCCCCTATCTTGTAGGATTGAAGATTTTAGTTGGTGAAATTTGGGTGGGGCTAGTTTTTGCCCCACCAACTTAGGAATTTTTCTACCATTTGTCAATCATTTGAATTTAGATTTTTGCCAAGGAAAAAGTAGAGGGAAATGATGTTTATTTATTAATTTTTTATTCACAACATTCCATTCTAGTTTCATGGGACCACCAACTTTCCTAAATTTAGAAGCTTAAACTTTTATGCTAAATTGCACTATAAATTGATGGGATCACCAGCTTTAAAATGTTCCTAAAACATCTTAGCAACACCCTTTGATTTTTTTAAGGAAACCCCCTCCAGAGGACCTTACCCTTAGTGTTAAATTTGACTTATGACTCGATCTCTATTCATCTTTATTTCTCCCTATTGCATTTATTTCTATATATTCATCTTATTCATCACTATTTTGTTCTTAATCACATTTATTTCTATATATTTACTCTTTATCTTGAGATCCCTATCTTATTATTGTAGGTCATTTTTGTTATGATCCTAATATGATATATTCCTCAAAATATATAATATATACCTAGGAATATATCATATTGGGATCAAATATTTAATATATACTTAGGAATATATCATATTAGGATTGGTGGAACCTTCAAAATCTCTTGTTCCATTGGTCTAAAATGCCTTTACTTTGGTGGCTTTTTGGTTTGAATTGAAAATAGGGTTTAGGGTTTTATGCTAGGTGTGGGTTTTTGCTTAGTATATTTTCCCCTTATCTAAATCCTTGTCTCTGGTCTAGTCCTTTGTTGACTTGCTGTGGTCGGATCCAGGTTATCTTAGTTATATCTTAAGCCTTTGAATTCATTTGGTTACCAACCCCTTGTGGTTAGGATTCCCCGTTTACCCGTCGCACAATTTTTTCCCTTATTATTTGGTTTAGGGTTGATATTTTATAAAGTTGAAATTTTGAAATATTTGGCCTTTACATCCTTTGCAAAAAATTATTTTAATTCCTTTTAAGGGTTTATCCCACGTTCTCCCTAGGCGACCCCTCTTTTAAAACAACATTTTATGCATGTGCTAATTTCTACCACTTAAGTTTCTTGTATCACTCATCGCAAAAGCTTTGTTACTCATCAGGTTCATTACAACGATGAATGATGAACCTTTGAGTTTCCTTTGTATCGCGTGTCATGGAAAGCTCTCGGCCTTCTTGTTTTACTTTCGCGATGAGCGATGGACTATGTTTCTTTC